>CAJHQP010003015.1:0-74310 GCA_905132765.1 Moricandia arvensis
TTGACACTCATCTATACTACTCGATTAGGATAGAGTAAAATCCTTTATCAGAGGAAAAAGGGAATATTCTCAAAGTGATAAACTAGACCAGGGGAAGAAAAAGGATTCACCAAACTGCCTTGAAGAGGAGAGAAGACAAGACTAGAGACTTGGGACTGCTTTTGAGCATTCACGGAAAACTTAGAGCAATAGGCATTTACTTTCGTTTTGTTATTGAGCTGCGTTTCAATTAACGTTTTCATAGTTAGGTTGCTAGAACTAAGGATCTCGCCACACTTTTGTAGCCAAGGCTCATTACCTTCGTGTACGAAAACTCTTACCCAACTACGGAATAAGAACCTCTTTGCTCTCTTTCATTTTTGAATTTTTCTTATCATATTTTATCCCCAGTTTTTTCTCAAGTTTGTTTTGGTTGTGTGGCTTTTGTTTAAAGAAGATTATTCGGGATCTCTGGGAAAGTTACGGTTTCCTGACTTCCTAAGCCTACGAAAATCGATGGTGTAGATTTCAGTTCCCACAGGTTTGGGGCTAGAAGGAGGGGGACTTACGGATCAATCTTTCTCGCAACCACAGAACGCCCGGTCAAACTTTTTCAGCTGAAGATCTAACAACCAACAACCTCGCGACGGCGCAAGCCCGCGACAACGTTGACAGAACTCATGCGAATAACACTCCGCGGTTAACGCTGACCCAACATGATGGCAGTCCAAAGAGATTAAAGAACTGATCTTCGCCTATGAAAAAAGGGCGGAAGAGCATGATAAGCTCATGGGATCTCTCGCTAAGCAGGTCAAACCATAACTCAAAACCCAAGCTGCCCTTCTCGCGGAACCATTAGGATCAGAGGAAGGAGACTTGATTTCACAACTCCTTTGGACCGGTCCGGAACGCACGAGGAAATGCTGACGGGAACAAAATCCAGACAAAATCACTCATGCGCCAGCATGGAAAATATCCGGGCGATCTTCCACCATTTGGAAGAGGACAGGGAAGAGGGGGAAATCGAGCGCGTCAACGTGGAATCCAGCAGTCATTACAAGCCTTCGGACGAAGAGGCGGACGTGCATCGACGAAGGACAGGAGCCACACGGCTCAGGAAACCTGCTTGACAAACCCATGATAGAGGAGGAAGACAACCTCTTTTGGGTAGAACAGCAGTAGGTGGCTGAATAGAAGACTCAGAGAACTTGCAGCAAACACCGACAGGCTTGGAAAACCGCTGACGACGATTCCAAAATACGTGATCTTTGTAATCATCTCATGAAAAGGGTCACGAAAGTGAAAGCGGTGAAATCTCAGATTTACCATGCGACTAGCTCCGCACCAGAGATAGACCAGCTGCTCGAGGAAGCTTGTAAAACTCCCTTCACATCTCGTATCGTTAATACCATAGAATCGGATCCTGGAAAGATCAAGGTGCCAACGTACAACGGTACGACTGATCCCAAAGCGCCCTACAGGCCTTTGAGATCACAATGGGAAGGGCCGAATTTAGAGACAGCAAAAGAGACACCGGCCAATGCCGCATCTTTGTTGAGAATCTTGAGGGAGCCGCGCTCGAATGGTTTCTCCTGCCTTAGGCCAAAATTCCATGAAGCTTTCGCCAACGTCGCTATAGAGTTTCTCAAGAAATACTCGATGCGTTATCAATCGAGAAACTCCGACGTGACCTATGGAGCTTAGCTTATAAGGGAAGACAAACACTCCGCGACTTTGTCAACCGGTTGAGCTTGTTATGGCTAGAGTCAGCGGATCAACACAAGGTGCCCGTGGACGCCGCTTAGAAAGACGCTCTAGTATAATCAAAGTTAGAAAATTGATCAGCCTTGAAAAAACGCGTACAATTCAGGATGCGTTGCACGAGGCACAGACTACATCATGATCGAAGAAGAGACCAAGTTTCTGTCGCAAAAGCACAAACCAACGAAAACCTTTCGAAAGATTCGGTTCTAGATCAGAAGTCGAAAAAGAAAGAAAACTGCCCATTCGAGAGGGAGAAGAAACCCAAGGGGCGCACAACTACGCTATCAACTTCGGCTCGGAACAAGGGCAAACCACGGGAAACACTTGGACCCAAAATCCAATTAAGATGAGAACGTCTTCTGAGACTTCCAACAAACTCGCGGCCATTCAACCATCAACTGCAAAGTTCTCGTACCGAGATTGACAGTAACACTAATTGCAGGGGAACTCTCCGGGGTAACAAGCGTCAAGGACCTCATCCGCGATTCTGATAGTCCCCGAAAACTGTAAAACCTCTCTAGACTGAGAGCTCTTCAGGGGATAAACACGGAAGGAAGCAGGATGACAAAGGGAATTACAGCAATCGTCACAGGATTAATATGATCATCGGAGGATCACAGCTTTGCGGCGACACAGTTTCATCGATCAAGGCTTATAGAGAAAGGCTGAAGCAAGCAGAAACTGGTCACATGGTCTCCACCCTTGGACAAAAAAAATAATGCCATCACCTTCGAGAAGGAAGAAGCCGGCGGAATCGATCAACCCCACAGTGACCCGCTTGTCATCGATCTCATAATCAGGGATCTCAAGGTCACCAGAATCGTCATCAATAATGGAGTACAGTGAACATCATCTTCCGTGATACACTCAGGAGGATGAACATCGAGCTGAAAGAGGTCGTACCAATGCCAAAGTCGTTACCGGATTCTCTGGCGTAACCGAAATGACTCTCAGATCGATCAAGCTCCCGGTCATGGCAAAAGAAGTAACAAAAATCATCGATTTCGCAGTCGTCGACTAGCCCGCCATCTACAACGTGATCATGGGAACTCCCTGGCTAATAGCCATGAAGGCAGTCCCGTCAACCTACAACATAGGCATCAAGTTCCAACTCCAAGCGCAACTTCAGCAATCTGGCGCAGCCAAAAACAGTCACGACTCTGTTTCTTAGCCGAACACAATCTAAGACAGATCACGACTACTTTGATGATGAAACCCAAACGAGACAAGACCATTCAGCCACCAACTGAAAACGTCTCTGAAAAAGATGATCCATAATCGTCATCCCAAGAAACGGCTTCGAACCAAGAAAGAAAGAAGGCGTACAAGCCCAACGCAACAACCCAACCGGAGGAGATAATCCCTGAAGAAGTTGATTCTACTCGCGACTAAGGTGGTCGACGCAACTGCGGCCAAGTAAAAATGCTCTTCGACAAAACTGAACTACTAGATGGCTTGATCCTTGAAAGGGGTACGTAGGCAGCTATTCTAATGACGAGTTCAGCTTTCCCCCTCTCTAAAAAGTGGGAGGGGGGAGTGGGTGCATATACATATACTCGTATACTCCCACATTTTAAAATATTCGCCTTGTACTCGATATTCTTAAAAAAAAATTCCGATAATAAGAAAACGCAGATCTCGCAAGTCTCTTTTATCACATGAACATCTTAAGTCATTCCAAACCATCCATGTACGAACCGAACTTATTCAGTGCGAACGGTTCTTCATAAAAACCTTTTGGTGGAAAAAAAATCGACCAATATTCGAGGCCCCATCCTTGAAGAGGTCGAACATCATTCACGCACGAAATCATCCCCTTGCACACCATGTACTTTCGGAACACAATGCGAGACGTTGTACAAAATATCTGAAAATATATTCTCAATACTCGAAAACAGTCCACCCGCAACTATAATCATAAACAACCACTCGCTCTTACACCTCACTCATCGATTGGCCCTGACGAGTACAATAGCCGTCTTAAACAAATGCACCTAACCTTTCTCACGAATGGTTCTCATACATCCGACTAGGATAATTGGCGCACAAAAAAATCCAAAAATTTTGGTCAGCACTTAAAAATTGTCCTTGGAGAGATGTTAAATTCCGGCAATACAACTCGTATAAGCCGAGAACATATCGCGGACTTTAAAGCGGTACGTAATCAGGTTGAAATCGCAACACACAAAACGAAAGCCGATTAGTCATCGCACAGTCCTTAATCGAGAGTAAACCTAGGTCTTTCCCTAAACCCAACACATTGGTCTCAAACGTCTCAAGGAATGAATATCAAAATATACGAAATCTTGAAAGCATCCCTCTCTGTTCACATCTAAAACCTCATGTAACTTATTTGCACATCTCGAACGAGCAACAAATAGAACGATCTACAAAGAAGAGTTAGGTTATTAGATTGATAGAGCCTGATATTTACCACTATTGCGGCCATGATATCAGCCATATTTAGAGTCTATTATATGTGTATGGAGTATGTTTTAGAGTATTTCAGGTTCAAGTACGTTCTGGAGAACTTTGGTGATTTTGGAGCATTTAGAGGTGCAGAACTGCGCAGACGCGTCATATGTTTAGCTATAGATGGAGATCTTCTACGGTGAGATTGAGATCATATTTTTACACAAGATAGATATTTTAGTTAGCTTTCCAATTCCACCAGTTTGAGGTCAACCAGGATCCTCCAGAAAAACTTATGCCTGTTTTACTGGACAGTGGTCTGTCTGCCTCGCGAGAGAGAGCTGTCGAGGGGATGAATGAGTGTCCGATCGACGGCACAGCCTTACCATCGATCGACGGTGATCCCATAAGACATTCCCAACTTGTTTTATGGCCGACTTAAGCCCAGATGTCATGGCAAGTTACCAGAATACCCCGGCACGAGTTTAGACCTAATTTATATAGTTTTCTAAGCCATTGTTGACGGCTAAGCTTTATTTTATTTTTTGTCTTAAATTTTGGAGAGAAGATCAATTATCCTTCAGAGATTGATTTGAAATACTTTGGTTTTTATATTTATTTCTTTATCTACTATTTATTAGGACTATGATTTGTGGTATTACTTCCATTTCTGAGTAATCATCTTTTTAGGTTTAGGGATTTCATGTTCTTAATGTCAAAATGATAGTCATAGGACTGCTAGGTTATCTATAGATCTCTACAAAATGGTGGCTCATGAGAGTGTGACTAATTACTTGAACATAGAATCATAGGCAATTGAGAGGCACAAGAGTAATTAATTAATGAAAGTTGAACCTTTTGTGGATTAGATATTTAGGCGCATACGAGAGTTGTTCTAGGATCTAGTTCAACATTATCGATATGTTTGTTAATACTTGTCTGAGGTAGCATTGATCGATCCCCAATAATTGATATCGATCAACGCTCAATCCTAGTTTGCATGCAAGAGCTAGAACATAGAACTTAGGCATCTGATTAGTAATTTCATGCGAGAGCTAGATTACTTGTTTATTGAATTCGAGTTCTAGAATTTGATCTATAAAACCCTTACATCCTTTATTTGTGTGTTTGAATCTCTTGATTGATAAATACCTAGATCTAGCATTTCTTCCTTGTTTACAACAAACCAATCACCTGCTTACTTTTAGATCTGGAGAAACAAGCACTCGAATCTTTGCAAAAGGCTTTTGAACCTCCTCTGTTGCGCACTCTGTAGTCAAGTTACCCATCTAAGCAAATCTGAGAACCAGTGTCAAGAAGTCTGCATTCTTCTTAATGGTCTCATGCTTCTTCTTCCTGTTTCTCCTATTTTTCGCTCTTTCCCCAGGCTTGGCTTTTTCTTTCTCTACGTGCTGTGATATCCAAGGGGTGTCGAGCGACGCCAAGGGGTTTGTATCGATTTACACTGATACCAAAGGAATGCTTTCTGCATCACTTTTATCATTTAAGCCTTTCTTAGGAGTAGCTGCAGGTAAAATATCCAAAGATACCTCAATGTACGCAGCTAGATGCAGTCATTTATCTGGTAGGACAATATTTTCAACTTCTGATATAGTGCATGGAACAACAAGCTTCTCAGTGTTGGGTGTTCATGATAGTATCTTGAGGTCTACAGTTGGTTTCCTAGACTCATCATACAGTGCATTTATATCTTCAATCGCCTCTTTAGAGTTCTCGAAGCAATGAAAGAAACAAAAGTCTTTGTTAGCTTCTTTAAAAGAGACACCTTCAGGTATCATCTTCACTATCTTGTGAACTCCAGCCAACTCTTTTACTGCTATAGGTTGTTTTATATGCTTGGGGACAACATGGTATGTGATCTCACCATTATACACTCTTTCCACAATTGGTCTCGTCTCAGGCGCATAAACAGACAACACATCCATGAATGAGTGTCATTGACTCTCTGCTTCCCTGTCGAGCCTGCAGTGTAAAGAGGTTGACTCAATTTTTCGAGGATTTTAAGGGGTGTCGATCGACGCCAGAAGTTTGTATCGATCGACACTAAGCTTGGATAACCAGAACCTGGCTGTTCATCACTTTCTACCATAATGGGGTTTACAGAGTGTCTAGGATTTGTTTCTTGACTCTTTGCATACTCAACAATCTGCCTAATCTTAATATCCAGATTCTTGACATAAGTGTTCAAAGCTTCAATTTTCCCATCGAGCTCAATGTAGATAGAATCTAGCTTCTTTTCGAATATCCATACATCTTATTCTGACCCTCTAGAATTTATACAAGCATAGATTCTAACTTGCTCTCATGAGGTGCTGCATCGTGTTGGAGAAATTTGTTGAGGAAGGAATTTTTTACGTCATTCCAAGAAGTGAGAGATCCTGGCTACAGTTCCTTTTAGCCAGCTGGAAGCATCCCTGTAGAGAGTGTAAACGCCCAGTCAAACTTTTCAGCTGACGATCTCAACAACCAACAACCTCGCAACAGCGCAAGCCGCGACAACCTTGACAACACTCTTGCAACCAACACTCCCGCGGCTAAGGCTGAGCCCAACACCACGGAAGTCGAGTAGATGAAGAAACTGATCTTCGCCTATGAAAAAAGGGCGGAAGAGCAGAATAAGCTCATGGGTCTCTCGCTAAGAAGGTCAAAACCCTAACTTCAAAAACCCAAGCTGCCCTTCCTCGCGGAACCATTAGGATCATAGGAAGAAGACTTGATTTCACAACTCCTTTGGACCGCTCCGGAACACACAGGAGAATCTTTCGGGACAAAATCACGACTGCGCCAGCACGAAAAAATATGGGCGATCTTCCCCCATTTGGAAAAGGACAGGGAAGAGGGTGAAATCGAGCGCGTCAACGTGGACTCAAGCAGTCAGTCCGAGCCTTCGGACCAAGACGCGAACGTGCATCCACGAAGGAAAAGAAACCACACGGCTCAGGAAAACCTGCTTGACAAACCCATGACAGAGGAGGAAGAAAACCTCTTCTTGGTAGAGCAGGAAAAGCTGTCTGAAGAGCAGACTCGGAGAAATCGCAGCAAACACCGACAGGGTTGGAAAATAGCTGAAGACGATTCAGAAATCCGTGATCTTCGTAAGCATCTCATTAAAAGGGTTGCGGAAGTGAAAGCGGTGAAATCTCAGATTCACCATGTGACTAGCTCTGCACCAGAGATAGACTAGATGCTCGAGGAAGCTCGTAAAACTCCCTTCACATCTCGTATTGTTAACACCAGAGTATCAGATCCTGGAAAGATCAAGGTGCCAACGTACAATGGTACGACTGATACCAAAGCTCCCTTACAGGCCTTTGAGATCACGATGGGAAGGGCCAAATTTAGAGACAGCGAAAGAGACGCCCTCCAATGCCGCATCTTTGTCGATAATCTTAAGGGAGCCGTGGACTAATGGTTCTCCCGCCTTAGGCAAAATTCCAGGAAGCCTTCGCCAACTCGCTTCAGAGTTTCTCAAGAACTACTCGATGTTTATCAATCGATAAACTTCTGACATCGACCTACGGAGCTTAGCTCCTAGGGAAGACGAATCACTTTGCGACTTTGCCAACCGGTTCTAGCTTGTTATGTCTAGATTCAGCGGGATCAGCGACAAGGTGTCCGTGGACGCGCTTTGAAAGACGCTCTAGTATAGTCAAAGTTTAGAAAATGGATCACCTTGAAAAAACCGCGTACAATTCAGAAAGTGTTGCACAAGGCCACATACTACATCATGATCGAAGAACAGACCAAGGTTTTGTCGCAAAAGCACAAACAAACGAAAACCTCATCGAAGGATTCGGTTCTAGATCAGAAGTCGAAAAAGAAGAAAACTGCCCATCGAAAGCGAGAAGAAACCTAGGGGGCGCACAACTACGCCATCAACTCCGGCTCAGAACAAGGGTGAACCACGGAAAACACGTGGACCCAAACCAATTTCGATGAGAACGTCTTCTGCGACTTCCATCAAACTCGCGGCCATTCAACCATCAACTGCAAAGTTCTCGGAGCGAGATTGCCAGCGAAACTAATCGCAGGGAACTCTCGCAGGGGAACGCTCCGGGGTAACAAGCGTCAAGGACCTCATCCATGATTCTTATCGTCCCGCCAAAAACTGAAAAACTTCTCTAGAGTGAGAGCTCTTCAGGGGATAAACACGGATGGAAGCAGGATGAGAAAGGAAATTACAGCAATCGTCCCACGATTAATATGATCATCGGAGGATCACGGTTCTGCGGCGACACGGGCTTGTCGATCAAGGCGTATAGCGAAATGCTGAAGCAAGCGAAAACTGGCCACATGGTCTCCACCCTTGGACGACGAAAATAACGCCATCACCTTCGAGAAGGAAGAGGCTGGCGGAATCGATCAACCCCACTACGACCCGCTTGTCATTGATCTCATAATCAAAGATATCGAGGTCGCCAGAATCCTCATCGATACATGGAGTATAGTCAACGTCATCTTCTGCAATACACTCAGGAGGATGAACATTGAGCTGAAAGAGGTCGTACCAACGCCAAAGCCGTTAACCGGTTTCTCTGGCGTAACCAAAACGACTCTCGGATCGATCAAGCTCCCGGTCATGGAAAAAGAAGTAACGAAAATCATCGATTTCGCAGTCGTCGACTACCCCGCCATCAACAACGTGATCATGGGAACTCCTGGCTAAGCACCATGAAGGCAGTCCTGTCAACCTACAACATAGGCATCAAGTTCCCAACTCCAAACGGAACTGCCGCAATCTGGGGAAGCCAAAAACAGTCGCGACTATGTTTCTTATTCGAACATAAGCTAAGACAGATCACAACTACTTTCGATGATGCAACCCAAACAAGCAAATACCACTCAGCCACCGACTGAAAACGTCACTAAAAAAGATGATCCAAAATAATCATCCCAAGAAAAGGCTCCAAACAAAGAAAGAAAGAAGGCGTTCGAGCCGAACGCAACAACCCAACCGGAGGAGATAAACCCAGAAGAAGATGTTGATTCTACCTGCGACTAAGGTGGTCGAGCAACTGCGCCCGAGTAAAAACGCTCGTCACCAAAAACTGAACTACGAGATGGCTTGATCCTTGAAAGGGGTACGTAGGCAGCTTGTTAATGACGAGTTCAACTATCCCCCTCTTTAAAAGTGGGGTGGGGGAGGAGAGGGTGCGTATATGTATACTCGTATATTCCCACATTTTAAAATATTCACCTTGTACTCAATATATTTAAATTTTTTTCCGATAATAAGAAAACGCAAAACTCAAAAGTCTCTTTTATCACATGAACATCAATAGTCATTCCAAACCATCCATGTAAAAACCAATCTTCTTCAGTGCGAACATTTTATCATAAACACCTTTCGCTGGAAAAAAATAACCAAAATTTGAGGGCCCATCCTCGATGAGGTCAAACATCAATTCACGCTCGAAATCATCCCATTGCACACCATGTACTTTCAGAACACAATGCGAGACGTCGTATAAAACATCTGAAAATATATTCTCAATACCCGAAAACAGTCCACCCGCGACTATAATCATAAACGAGCACTCTCTCTCTTACACCTCATTCATTGATTGGCCCCGACGAGTACATTAGCCGTCTAAACAAACACACCTAACCTTTCTCATGATTGGTTCTCATACATCCGACTAGGATAATTTTGCACAAAATATCCGAAATTTTTGGTCAGCACTTCCAGGAGACTTAAAAATTGTGCTTGGAGAGATGCTCGATTCCGACCATACAAGTCGTATAAGCCGAGAACATATCGCAGACTTTAAAGCGGTACGAAAACTGATTGAAATCACAACACGCAAAACGAAAGCCAATTAGTCATCGCAGTCTTAATCGAGAGTAAACCTAGGTCTTTCCCTAAACCCAGCACACTGTTCTCTAACGTCTCAAGGCATGAATATCAAAATATATGAGATCCTGAAAGCATGCCTCTCTTTTCACATCTAAACGCTCATGGAACTTTTTTCCACATTTCGAACAAGCAACAAATAGAACGATCCACAAAGAAGAGTTAGGTCATGAGATTGATAGCGCCTGATATTTATCACTATTTTTCTATGATACCAGTCCTATTTAGAGTCTATTATATGTTTTTGGAGTATGTTTTAGAGTATTTTCATGTTCAGGTACGTTCTGGAGAACTATGGTGTTCTGGAGCATTTAGAGGTGTAGAACTGCCCAGAACGCGTCAGATGTTTAGCTATGGATGGAGATCTTCCTACGATAATATTGAGCTCATATTTTTATACAATATATTTATTTTAGTTAGATTTCCAATGCCACCGGTTTGAGATCAACGAGGATAATACAGCCAAAGTTATGCCTGTTTTACTGGACAGTGTTCTGTCTGCCTCGGTAGAGGAAGCTGTCGAGGGGATGAATGAGTGTCGATCGACAGCACAGCCTTACCATCGATCGACGGTGATCCCATAAGACAGTCCCAACCTTTTTAATGGCCGAATTAAGCCCAGATGTCTTGGCAAGTTACCAGAATACCCCTACACGAGTTTAGACATAATTTATATAGTTTTCTAAGCCATTGTTGACTCCTAAGCTTTATTTATTCTTTGCCTTAAGTTTTGGAGAGAAGATCAATTCTCCTTCAGAGATTGATTGGAGCTCATTCGGTTTTTAATTGATTTCTATATCTATTATTTATTCAGACTATGATTTGTGTTAATATCTGAGTAATCATCTTGGTAGGTTTAGGGATTTCATCTTCTTAATGTCAAACTGATAGTCATAGGATTGCTAGGTTATATATAGATCTCTACACTAGGGTGCCTTGTAATACTAAGGTCTAGAGTAGTGGAATAGCACAAGATTGTGACTAATTACTTGAACCTAGAATCATATGACAATAGAGAGGCACGAGAGTGCAACCCAAACCCTTTGTGGATTAGATATCTAGGCGAATACGAGAGTTGGTCTAGGATCTAGTTGAACATTATCAATATGTTTGTTAAGGCTTGTCTGAGGTAGCATCGATCGATACCCAAGAATTGATATCGTTCGACCCTCAATCCTTGTTTGCATGCGAGAGCTGGAACATAGAACTTATGCATCTCATTAGTAGTTGCATGCGAAAGCTGGATTACTTGCTTATTGCATTCGAGTTATAGAATTTAATCTATAAAACCCTTAGAATCCTTTATTTGTGTTTTAATCTCATGATTGATAAATCTCTAGATCTAGTGTTTCTTCCTTATTGTTTACAACATACCAATCACTTGCTTACTTGTCTGCTATTTACTGCTTTAATAAACTGTTTCCCTAGCTAAATCTTAACATCTATAGTCTATTGTGTGTCCACGCTCCCTGTGGATTCGATCACTATGTACTACAACTGAACCTCTTATTTGAGAGAGTAAGAGTCACTCCTTAGGGTAATTTGAGTGATATCAGAGATGACAACTCATAATCTTCCCTCTACACGCAACTACTCGACACACTCTTAAAATCTTAAATCCTTTCAATAAAAAGATAGTTCAAAGCCATCTAAGGCAGGGATTCAAAGCCACATACGGCCAGACCCGATAATAAAAATGGCCACATAAGGCCTAAGCATAAACATAAAAATGGCCACAAACGGCCCAACACAAATAAGCATAAAATGGCCACGCATGGCCACAGATAGATCATAAAACAGAGAACATAATATAGATCCTTCAAGGGTCCAATACGAAGTTTCTCGACTTCGAACGACCAAACGTGCCCGCAGATTGATTCACCTTGACCCCCTCATCGGCAACCTCGGTCGTGGTCTCCTCCGTATCGGTTGAAACTGGGATGGGATCCCCGTATCCTAGCACCTTTCCTCGAAAGGAGGGACCAGAGTCTCAACACCTTCACACTCATCCATGTAGCCGGTCATCTTTTCCATATTGGTCTGGAAAACGTAGTCGCTGGCCATTGTCCACGACAAGGAACGAACGGATCGAAGGCACTCTCAGAAATTGCCCATAAGCTCTTGGCTCCCCTAAGCTTCCCAAACTCGGTCCTGAACTGAGCATCACGACCCTCGATCACCACAGCAACCTCGCGCTTCCCTCTCCTCTCCGCACGACAAAGAGCCCTAGCATACCTTCTCTCCAGTCCCTGGTCTCGAAGCTCATGAGAGGAAGCCTGTTCTCAGAGAAGAGCAGCCTCGTTCTCCTCTCTCTCAGGCTTGAAACGGCAGACTCGGGCCTCCCGGTAGCTCGCCTCAAGGGCTGAGTTGAATGCAAGCTAAGGAAACTTTCTCCAAAAAATATATATATATATAGTAGAGCAAGCAAATTTCAAGTTACTGTCTGCGTTGACCATCCTCGAACCCTCTACAAAGGCTTTCGACCTCGCCTGACCGTCCACGATAGGAAGAACGTCAGAATCATACAGAAGGTCCTTAAAAAGGTTGTCAAAGTTCCAATCTGGCAGGGAAAAATTGCTATCGCCACTCCCATCACCCGAGGCAAAGTTGGAAGGCCATCCAGGCAATGGGAAGTCATCCGAAAGGAATTCAATGTCGCCCAGTGCAACCCCTTTTCCCTTAGAGGTCCATGCATTCCTTTAAGACACCAGAACTCGCTTCTTCCACGGCCACTTCGGGGCGGGCTTGCGATCAGTGATACTACATCTCCTTACGAACTCGCTTCGGAGTGAAAGAAGTCCAAAAGAATGAACCGTTCCGAAGAATATTCCTCACAGCAACCACATCATCCAGGAACGGCGGTAATGGGTTGATCTCTGCAAAAACAAAGGACGAAAGAGTTAGATATCGTCAGAAAAAAAACATGCATGTATCCAATCAGTACCATAACGATCCCATTCACCGCAGAAATCAGGAATGCAGCTCTCTTCGACCGACGCACTATCAATACGTACTTCTCCCACGCATGACCATTTGAGATTGTCTCCTTTATGATTGACATATATGTGCAAGGCGTAAAGCGATACATCCCACCCGGTAGCACTAGTGGCTTCAAAAGGGCTTTGAAATGGTCGACGTTAAGGATACCCCATGCTCGTAAACCAGGACCAGAATTCCGAGGGGGGTGCTGACGACCCGTAAGATTTATCTGCCCGATCGACAACTTGAAATGGTTCAAGTCCGTACAACGATCTCTGGACTGAAAAATAATATACTATGGATTTTAACTATTTTACCATTGATATATAGAGTATATTTAGAGTCTTTTATATGCATTTGGTATTGTTTTAGAGTATTTGCAGGTTTAGGTACTTATTAGAAGCAATTGGAGAATTTTGGACTATTTTGGAGCCCTTAGGAATGCTCAGCAGAAACTCCAAGTTGAATCCAGATTTATGAATAGAACATCGATTGAAGTCAAACACTGTGCGTCGATCGACGATCAAATCGACAGTAAGATTGGTGAAGGCTTGAGAAATTACAAGTTTTACCCAGAAGTTTCATTAATTACAAGATAAGTCCCTAGCCAAAATTTAGACTATTTATTAGGGTTTTCTATCTTTTTTAAGGAATATCTAGAAAAACCTAAAAGAAGGGGAGTCTTCAAAAGTTACATCAGAGTTTTAGAGTTTAGAGTTGGAACACATCAGGACGCGTTTTATAGAATATCTTGAATTCCTATCTTTTTACTCAGTTATTCTACGAAATTTATTCAGAATTTTATTCATGTTCTTTATTGCTATGTCTGAGTAGTTCTCTATTAGAATTAGGGTTATTAAATGGTAGTAATGTATTGTTTATTTTATAGAAATTGTTAGGGTAACCTTCTTGGTTCTTTGTTTAAGTTGCTCTTAATGCGAAGTTGAATTTGAGCACCCCAATCTTAGAAATTAGGGTTCTATGGTGCAAGCGAGAGCCATCTTATTGCCATCGATCGACACCCAGCCGAGATGTGTGACAAAGATCTCCTAAACCCTAAGGTTTGAATTAAGAACGATGCTTAATGAAACCCTAGCAATCTATTAATCTGCATATCTAAACCTACCTGAGAATTATCGTAAGTCTAATCTCTTAATTAATCCTCACAAACCAAATCAATCTTGAAATCACTTTTATTTTTATTGTTATAATTCATCTAGATTTAATTCGAAAACAATAAGTCTATTGTGCAATCCTAGAGTCTCTGTGGATTCGATCCCTAAGTACTACACTGAACCTCTTCATTGAGAGAGTAAAGTGGGAATATAGGGTTAATTTGAAAGTGAAATTAAAATAAACCCCACATCAAATTTGGCGTCGTTGCCGGGGACTCTTTTTTATTGCCATTAAATTTCGTTTAGAACATTGTCTAGATTTTTATTTTATTGTTTGCTAAATTATTCTTTCCCTAAACCTTATGACACAAGTACTTAAAGGAGAGAATATGGATTCTGGATAACAGCCATCGATCGACGGAGCATATCTGGAAACGATCGACGTTGATTCACTGCTGTCAGGCGACGCCCTTCCATAAGCCATCGATCGATACCGATCAGTCGGAAGCAGGTAAGTACGCCTTTACTGATTCTGATAATAAAAAAATAGTCTTGATAGAACCAATGAACAATAAAATCAAGGAAGCAAGCCAACTAATTTATTATCAGGGAGCTGCAATCCCCAATTAAATCACTAAATCTCCAAAGAATAAATTCCCAATGCTCGAATACCTAAATTCCAGCAGAGCATATTCCAATAGGTCCGCGATTCGATTATCCGATTACCATGCTAGAAGCTCTGAACTTGATATCGACTTCCAAATTATTGCGTGCAAAAATCAATTCAATGGTTTTCCCACTGAACATCCGAACGATCACATTGAGATGCCATAAGACATGGTGAACGTCGATTTCAATCGCTGCAAAATTTTCCTTTCTCCCGAGAAGGTGACGCCAGGAGGTGGCTAAACCAGCTACCACTAGGATCTCTGACTTGTTGGGCAAATATTAGAAGCGCTTTCATCAACCACTTCTTGACGAGGAGAGATACTGGGAAGCAAGAAGGGAAATATCCACTTTCGTTCAAGGTAGCCGCAAAACTTTTGACAAGGTTCAAAAGCTACCAACTATCGTGCCTACACCATGGATTCTTAGATCCCCAACTCATCAACACTTTCTATAGAGGACTAAACCTAGACTATCATACCATCCTTGATACTGCCAGCGAGGGGAGCTTCGGCACCGGAATCCCTGCAAGCGCTAAAACACTGATAGAAAACATAGCTTTGGGTAGAGCTTTCGAAAAGAGAGACACTGAAAGGAAGGAACCGTCATTGTTCGCAGAGGAGAAACACTTGATCCAAGTTAGTAAAACTCTAGCACCAATTGCATCCCTTTTGCACGAAAATACCTTATCTCAACATTACAGTGAGGATGATGCTGCCCCTTCCAACTTTGAAATAGGAGTTGAGTTCTCTGATGTGATGAACTTGAATGTTCAACGATTTAGGGAAAGCGCTGGAAATTTCACAAGCGACTATGACACCACTGTGAACATATACGGGATAAGTTCAAAGTCAAAACTAAACCGAGTCTTCACCGGAAAACGTAGAAAATCTGTCAACCTCAATGAAAATTTAGACCTAATATACTCAGAGATGACAGAAAAATTTGACACTTAACGAACACATTAAGAGAATCGACAACCAAGTGGCGAGAAACGCTATGTCCATCAGGAGGGAGGACGGATTCTTACCTGGTAAAACAGATGCTAACCCAAGAGCCATTGTAGTGTCGTAGCTTTACGAAGTAGTCGACAACTCACCCCTGGCGTTAAAAGAAAGTATCACCATCGATGAATTGATAAACTCTCAACGGATGAAAAAAGAAAAATGCACCCCATCCCGCTCGAAATTTACAAGAAAGATCCCAAAATCCTTCCTGAAACTGAAGCATTAGGCCAAAAATGACGACCTTGGGGAATCAACTATAGAAACTAAGGGATATAACATAGACGTGGGAGACATAGATCGATTACCCTGTACTGGACATCGATCGACCCCCCTTACCTAAAATCAATCGACACTGAAGAAAAAATTGATCGACGCTCTTATCCAGAATCAAGCGAAAGCCCCATTTCCTTCAAAAAAACGCTAAGCAGAAGAAGAAGGAGTTAGAGAAAAGCAATATGAAAGAAAGCGTTTGACAAAGTAAGCATTGAGATGCCATTAAGCGATGGCATTCACATCTCGCATGCTATTAATCAATACGTGAAAGATGCATCATCACGAGGATTCCATGAATCGGAACACTGAATGATGATGGTGTCTGAAGTGGTGAGTGAAATTATTCAAGGAAAAAACTCCAGTTAAACTCCCTGATCCCGTTAGTTCTCTTTGGACTGAACTATTAGCGATGAGAGATTTCAAGATCCCTCTGCGATTTAGGCTCTAGTGTCAACCTTATGCCTTATTTTGTTGCGGTCGCTCTTGGGCTAACACAGTTTCAATCTATCCGATCCGCACCTCGTATATATACCTATAAATTAGAGTCAGCTAGACATCGACTTCAGAGAGGCGAAAGGCTGCTATGCTGGACGTGTGTGATGGGATCGATGGTCCGTACGTATTTGTACATTCGAACGCTGCAGATACCTCAGTACTGGTACGATTACTCTAGTCTAAAAATAATCAATATCTTATAACTACGAGCGATATACAACTCTCGGCAAATATCCATTGTATTCTGTAGTAATACCTTATCCTAGACAGCACTGGACGAGAGCGATCAGCGTGACTCTCACGAGTGAATAAAGTGAGACGTATACATACTGCCTCAACCTCTGAAGCATACCGGATTCACCCGTACAACCAAAGGCGTTAGAAATCCAACCAAATAGTGAATCGTGAAAAGTGTATCCCTTATACAACCCAACACTTAAATAGATTATCCTGACGTAACCTGAATAACAGAATCATTTCGTGACCAGTGAACTCATGATTAACCACTCCTCGACCAATAGTCCAGAATAGAACTCATGATTCACAAGAGAACCTACGACAAATCGAATGAACGCGGTCTAGAGAAAAGCACCTCACGTCTCTTAATGAGTGAATACCTATCTGGACCTCCTCCTAAATCGCACTGAAGATTATGGGGATGAGTGCAAAGGAGTATAATCAAATGACGTGCGAACTAACAAGATGATATGTATATTTTTGTGACCCTGTCAGGTTATATTCTGATTCAAATGAAGAGCTGCGGATTTTTCCAATGTACACCGCCCGTTATGGCTGCTGCAGTATCAACACCCCAATATCACCATCTCGAACTCACTGACGACACAACGTACTGACATCGATCGAACTGACGATGTGCAAATGGAGCAAATAAAAGCACCCAAAATCAAGCTCATAGGAACGCGACTTCCGAGCCGTTCTTAAATATGCTTTCCCTCGATACAACATAGGAGCTTCTTGAAGATCTAGGAATGACTCTGTGGCCAAGCCATACTCTACACACACGTTCTCTCGGTATGAATTATGATAATTTGTGAAGTTATGCATACCCGTGGAATATTCCTCAATTAGCTATTTATGCGCTATTATAATTGTTCTTTGTTTGTTTTATGTTTATGCATATATATAAGTAATAATCATACCTCTCAGATGATACGTAAATCAATAATAATATATTATCCTTATTTCTGAGCAATTTCATAGAAGATTGTAAACTACTCTAATGCGTGAGGATGGGTGCTCACTGCTCCAAATTCACGAGACCATGGTCCCACATTCATATTGCGAACAGCTTCTATGAAAGAGCCTGCGGTGCATTTATACCTCTGCTCATTCAAGAGCAAGCCTATAAGGCAACCCTGTCTCGTATCAGGTCGCCGTGTTCACTGTAGTTTTATCTCAAGAAATTCGAGACGTACTAATCCATACTATATTTGCACTCAGAATGGTCATATAGCACTCCTATAAGCAATATATCTCCTACCTTAGAACTCTGTCAGACGTATTTAACAACTATTATGAGATAGTAGCATCGAATATGTCCAGCTCATAAGAGACCTAGTAAAATGCTCCTGCTTCTACACAATAGAGTGAACATGCATGTCCTCCCGGTTAACCCTTCTCAACAGTGACAGAATAGTCGTATGAAAAGGCTTTCGGTCCCGCGCAACAAGAATACATAATTGCGTAGTGTTCAGGATATGGTTAATTGTGTAGTCTGCGGGATTACATGAATACTTTGAAGTCGAGTCCTCTCCAAGTTTCGACCAGAATTACGCACAATCAAGAAAATACATCACATTTTATCTTTGTTGTATAGGTGATTCCGTTCCTCTATTCGCGTAAGCATTCTGAAGAACATATTTCCGACGCAAGATTTTGCCATCTGCTCGAGGGTGACCTCTATTAGTGAAATTTACTCCGGTGCGCAACATTTGCTACAGAGTATAGCATCTATGGTCATTTATTATCTACCTCTATTATCTATGTGCTGCGAAGAGCAATCATTGGCGAAGGTATAAATTGTTTATTGAATTATATCTCTTCTAATGTTTCACTCATTTCCAGACCTAGTACTTAGCATAGTTTGAGTCGCTATAAGACTCTATGAATAGGTGAGAAGGTATTAGCGTGACAGTGGCTTGATAAGTACAGATAGATTAAAGATCTTTGGTTTTGAACGTGGGAGAAGAATGTGAGTCGCTTAATATGTGCTGAGTTATACATTTAAGAAAACTGCTGGTGCGTATGCTCAATGAGTGGACACATCAATACGTAACTAGCAGAGCCAAACATCTAACTGTTGCGGACCAAGACTCAATAGATGATTCACCGTAATGACAAACACTTCCCCGGCTCTCATTCTATCTCTAGCCAGTAGAGTAAATTTTCTATAATGAATCGTTTAGGAAAAGCTCCGGGTTCCTTGTAGGACATGCGGGATATCCTTATTCAGGCTAATCTCCATAAAGAGCTTCCTGTTATGGGAAACCTCTAAGGAGCCGGAATCGTGTACAATTGCAAATTGGTCTGTGCAAAGAGTAAGATGTCTAGATTTTAGCCTCGAAATATGTGGTTACTCCGAAAGGCTTTCTTGCTATGAAGCCACCAAGTCAAATTCCAGATAGCTCACTACATATCTGCTTAACTCTATTGAATCCAGAGCATCCAGACGTGGGATTTGCACCCACTCTCACAATTACCGGTGCAGATTGATCCATGACCGACTTCGCTGTGGTAGAATGAGCCAGCGATTAATATGCGACTAAAGAGAGGATAAAGAGAAAAGATACAGCTTATTATAACTACGCCATACAGAACTCCTCGTATCGATGGAACGCAACTGTAATTTATGTGTCAAAAAATGAGCCAAAAGAGTTAAGTGAGTTGCCTAAATGGTCATTAATGTATTTCGACCGCGCGGTTCGAGAGAATTCCTCCATCTCATTATCTATTGCGTGTTCAAAAGTAGTCTCAATCACATTCGACCTACAAGCATGAATTATGAATATCTATCTTAACCAATGAGACAACAAGAAGGAACGCCTAAAGAGCAAGTACTGTATTATAACGTCAAGTGGACTATAACGTCCTTCTGGCGAAAGAAAATTTTGAGCACCTCCAATGAAAATTATGATGTCCCAAAGCATAACGAAGGGGAGCTATAAAATCACTGCAGGTTCAAAGTCGTTCTAGACTCCACTAAAGTTACAAAAAGCGAAAAAATGTAGTGTAGACTCTACCGGTTTACTCATCCTCATACATAGAATGATTTCTTTTTTACCATTCCATTCCACATTGTGTACTTAAGCAGAATCAACTGTTCCAGTTGAGTAGTTGTCATATTGGGTGTAATTGAAAGCAAGAAATCGTATATAGTACGACGTTAGACACTACAATATCCTCGAAACATAGTCGCCCAACACAAAAAGCGTCGAATTCTCGAGTATCTGAGGCACATATATAATTGTACAAACTACGATTTAGTCTTTCTCAGTAAACAAAATCGATACGAGACAGATTAGGAAAATTGTTGATGGGAGGAATAATCGGAGATACGATGAATATATAATTAATATATCAATTACTTGGCTCCAACTATCTTATCAATATCAAGGCGCTCAAGTTGTCAATCCACCGCCATTCGACCCTAAATATGATGATTCTCTCAGTGATCACAACAGTCGAAAGATAGAGTTGAGAGGATATTGGTGTGTCTACAAACACCACTGATAGGATACTAGGTATGCAGGAATAAAGAACTATCTCGGGAAGTTAGAACCCAAATTAATTTCAAGGATATCACTAAAACGGATATCCATTTTCTCTGAAAGTAAGTAATCAAATTTCTCGATGAAGATAATCTCCTGGGTTTTTTGAAAAAGATTGATACCTTGTATCTTTTAACAAATCCTCCACCGCTGTATACAGTAGATGGCATATATAGACAGATTCATAGAAAATTGTCTCGTTGCCGAAAATCGGAAACCTCCAGAAATTTTAATTATCATTATCACGGATCGCATTACGCATACATTTCATTTGTTTAAGAGTGCTTAAAAATCCTACAAACGCGCTTTTGGTGGGCGACTATGTTTCGAGATGCTCAAGCCTAATTTTAGCAAAATGTGATTTCCTGCCAAATAGAGAAAAATCAGTAAAGAGAACGAGGATGAAACAAAAATTCATTTAACTTGAAATTGAAGTGTTTGATTGCTGGGGCATCAATTTCATGGGCCCTTATCCCTTCTTTGCATCTGAACTAATATAACATACTTGTCCGTAGAAAATCATGTCTCTTAAATGGTAGAAGCAATAGCAACTCCGCAAAATGATGCTTGCCCTAGTCGTTAAAATCTTCAAGAGTTATTAATTTTTCCCAGATTTGGAGTTCCAAAAAATCGTAATAATCGATGCGAGGGTACCCACTTATATTAACAAAGTGTTCGAAAAAACGTCTCAAGAACATGGAGTCCACCATCAAGTAGCTACACCTTATCATCCTCAGGCCACGACGGGACAAGTAAGAAGTATCCAACCGTCAGATAAAAAAATCCTAGAAAAGACGGTAGAATCAAAACCCGTAAAGATTTCGTCTTGTGTAGTTAGATGTGCACATTGGGCATACGACACAGCGTTTAAATCACCATTAGGAACTACCCCATTCCACTTAATCTAGGAAAAACCTGCCACTCTTGTAGAACTAGCCTCATACACACGCTGAATGCGGGCCATAAAAAAAGATAAAACTTTTATGCTAAATTCTGCAGCAGAAAAAGAGATTAATTCAGCTAAATGAGCTCGGCGAAATCATATATCGCACCTACGAGAACTCGAAATTGTTACAAGCGAGAGAACGAAATCTATCACAACAGAAAATTATTTCATGGCATTTCCGAACTTGAACGATCAAAGTACTCCTTTTACAAACCTCACAATTTACTCTGTTTCCTCGAAAATTACGTTCTCGTTGGTCCGGACCCATCACCATCAAAAGAAGTTTACGCACTTACGGGACAAATTTTTTCCTATTTAATCCTAAAGAAGAAGATTCTATGGTGAATGGGCAATCAGTGAAAACATTATTTAGGCGTAGAAGCTGCAAACATTCCGCATTACTCAGAACCACACGTCTAGAGGTGCCTAATCCAAATGATAAGCCTATTGCCCGTCAAGCTAACGGCTTTAAGGAAGAGCTGAGTGGGGAGACCAACCCACTAATTTATTAAATAAAATAATATAATATATATATATATATATATAATAAAAACATAAAACAAAACAAAGAACATATATAATAGCAATAATTAATTAATTAATATCAAATATATAATAATTATCTATTAAGTGAATATGGAGTCACCGGACCAGACCATCGATCGACGCCCCTATAGGACCATCGATCGACGGTCATGTGTCGAGTAGGTTAACTCGACATGACCCCGATTCATAAAACACTTTTATCCAAAACCGCCAAAAATACACACGAGTTTCACACTTGATTTCTCTCCCAAATTTCGGCTGACTTTGCTCGTTTTTGTGTCTACATCACTCAATCATCAAGGTATGTCTCCAAATATCTAGTTTAGGGGAAATTTTTGGGTTTGAAGAAAAAATTGAATCTTTTGTGGTTTAACTTGGATTGTAGGACGATTTAGGGTGCTGGAGTACTATATTAGGGACTATCTATCATCTTTACACATGATTTGCATGATTTGAGTTGATTATTTTTGATTACGTGACCACTGATCCGCGATACAGCATCGATCAACGCCCATGAGTCGCCTTTGATCGATGTCCATTAGGTTTTGTCGATCGATGACCATACGGTACCATCGATCGACGGTTGTCCTTTTAATCTCGACATCGATTCTGATTTGTGCTCTGTTTGAGTATATGCAGATGGACGAAAGGAGAATTAAAGCGCGATACGAGGTCGGTAGCTCCAGTGCTGCGACGCGGGGTCCTCCATGCCGAGACCCTTGGCCCATAGAAGAGGAGGCTCTACTTGTGACATTCGAGGACTATCCCAACCCTCGAAAAGCGGTGACATCAGGAAACTGCACACACTGTCCCCTGAGCGAGGAGTGGGATGACTTCGACAGCCTCTATTACAACGCCTGGTAGAGCGTTACCATCAAGCCAATCAAGTTCACCGATAAGCAAACCCTGAAGAAACTAAGGCTCTACACTGATTTTCGGAAGATGGTGCAGGAGCTTGGATTGGGTACCATGGCTACTAAGCCATATCCTCTATACCCCGACCTTGTCCGGCAGTGCATCTCCACAGCTCAGGCGCTCTACAAGAGCCCTTGGGTGAAGCTGGCGCATGAGGCCACCCTGACCTTTCTCATCAGAGGCATCCGGTATAGAATTACCATCCCGCAGCTCTGCGAGATCTACGGAATTGACATTGGTACCAGCGCCTGTTCAGTCGCTGCATTCCCTGGCCTACCTCCCTTCTGGGTCCTCATCGGGACGGTCCATTTTGACTCCGGCTCATCCACTCAGTCGGACGTCCGTCACCCCGACTCTGCGCTACTTTTCGAAGGTCCTTGCCAACACCTTATTGCCACAAGATGGATCCCAACAAGGTTAGTGTTCAGGAGCTCAACACTGCAATACTATTTGGTCAGGAAATTAGTTGGGCCTCGACGACGAGCTCTTTCCACCACCTATGAGCTATCAGCAGGTGATTTTTGGGGCTATATTTGCGGAGCACCTGGCGACCCTAAAGGACAACCCTCCAAGGGCTCTGGCCCGAAAAGGGAGACGATAGGGAGACTCTTGATACCCATCTTCATCTTTCTTGGCATTAGCTTCGAGGGAGCTTCGGTGGAAAGAGGATTGTGCTTCATGGATGAGGGTCACCTTACGAGGACCCAGTGGCTGAAGGACGGACGCTTTTGGTCCTCTATGGATGACGAGGGACCTAGGATGATAGAGCTTCCAGTGCGAGAGGGTGACAGGACTTATCTGAAGATTTACAGCGCCTCACATTCCATCAAGCTGAGCGTCACCTCCACACGGCACCCCTCAGAGTACGATGCAGAGGAGGCCTCCTCCCAGGCACACTCGGTTTCAGCAGCCGCAGCGGACGAGCCAGGACAGCAACCTCCACCTCTCCCATCCTTCCCTCAGATCCCAGAGATCCCCATACACGACCCATGGTGCTTTCCAGCGAGTCGTGGTGGACGCGCTTTCGAGTGATATGGGCCAGGGTAGAGATGATCTCACGGTTCCAGTGCTTCAGCCGTCCCTTGACCAGAGCCAGATCACCACCGGGAGCCTCCACAGCAGCAGAAGCAGCAGATCTAGGATACATCCGACGAGGAGTAGTCTTTTCGATACTCCTTCATCTTTTATTTCATTTCCCTTTCAGACTTATACTCACTGTTTGAATTTTACATTCACCGTGTGTTTGAGTGTCTAACAAAGCTAACCCAAAGAGAGATGATCAGAATGGAGAATAAACACACACGATTCAGTCTGCACGCCTAGCATCGATCAGCGCCTCCTTGTTGCTATCGATCGATGGCTCTATATATAACTTAGCGTAACGATTTTTTTAACATTATATATACTATTACTTTATTTCAGTATCTATTCTGTTATGAATGTCTACCTGGTAGTTTGAATAAACCATCGATCGGGCACCATACTTTCACCATCGATCGACGATGATGGTTTAGCATCAGGTGACGCTCCCCTACTGCCATCGATCGATACTCCTAACAGAGTTGGTATATTTGACTATCTCTAACACTTTTTACTTATCATTTAATTCTCCTAGCCAATTGAGGCAGATTACACTAGGGGACAGTGTAATTTTAAGTCTAGGGGAGGTTCGCAAATGCTACTTGATTTGTTTTTGAGTTTTATTTACTATATATATAGTTTTTCAAAAAAAAATTATTGAGTCAGAAGAGGACTATGATCAAGATTTATTAATGAATAACGACACTTTAGCACCATTCTTAGAAGGTTGTCTGCATAGATTACTAAGATACCAAAGTGGATCATCCTGCCATTATATCACACTTGCTTAGAAATTTTGAAAGAACCGAAGCTTATTTCCAACACTAATCCTGACATTATTTGCTTGCTTTGGATTTTGTATACACTAGATCGGCTTCCTACTGCAAGTCTGAAAGGTAAAGTCTGTGTGCTTCTGATTCTACTCTCTCTCCACTTTAGATTAAAAAGGAGTCGAACAGGATTTGGTGGCTACAACCTTTAAAGCTTGATTCATATGATCTTAGAAAGAGATAAAGGTCAAAAAGAAGTGAATAGGATCTGGTGGCAAAAACCATTAGGGCTAGATTAATGGAAGCCTATCCAAATATCCCAGTCAATTAAAAAAATAAAATGATACCCTCAAAAGAAGGGAGACATTGACTGAGAAGAAGTGAGAAGAGAGAGAGAGAGAGAGAGAGAGAGAGAGAGAGAGAGAGAGAGAGAGAGAGGAAATGAATCAGAGAAGATTACATATGTGTTCAGATACTTGCAGAAGTAAGAATTCACATATTCTTTGAACGATACTCCCAAGGTAAATCCTACGCTTTTATTTTATACAAAGAAATGAAATCAGTAAATGGGTGAGTCAGACTAGTATTTGCTAAGTTGTTGGTAGAATGGATTTGGTTGCTATACTAGGATAGGGTATATAAATTGTCACTGTAATTGACTTGATAGGATATGGCTGCAATAAAGCAAGGTGACAATTATACTTAGACATTATGTGAGTCTTCGTTTTTCAAAACTTCTCACAGAGGCTTTGGTTGCCTTAGGACAAGAAAAATGTTAAGTCTGGGGGGAGCTGATATACTATGGAGTTTACCTATTTTACCTACGATATACAGAGTATATTTAGAGTCTTTTATATGCATTTGGTATTGTTCTAGAGTATTTATAGGTCTAGGTACTTATTAGAATCAATTTGAGCTTTTGGACTATTTTGGAGCACTCAGGAATGCTCAGCAGAAACTCCAAGTCGAATCCAGATTGATGAATAGACCATCGATCGACGTCAGACAATGTGCATCGATCGACCGGTCAACTCGACAGCAAGATTGGTGAAGGCTTGAGAAATTATAAGTTTTACCCAAAAGTTTTATTAATTGCAAGAAAAGTCCCTCGCCGAAATTTAGACTATTTATTAGGGTTTTTATCTTTATTTAAGGAAGAGCTAGAAAAAACCTAAAGAAGGGAGTCTTCAAAAGTTACACCAGAGTTTAGAGTTTAGAATTTGAACGCATTGATACATCTATTGCAGGAGAAAGATCTAATCGCCCATTTCTGAGAAGATCTTGAACTGCCTGTCTTTTTGCCCAGTTTATTCTATGCCAATTTATTAAGAATTTATTCATGTTCTTTATTGCTATGTCTGGTAGTTCTCTATTAGATTTAGGGGTTATTAAATGGTAGTAATTTATTGTTGATTTATAGAAATTATTAGGGTAATCTCTTGATTCTTTGTTTAAGTATCTCTTAATGCTAAGTTTAATTTGATCACCTCAATCTTAGATATTAGGGTTCTATAGCACAACTGAGAGCATGGTTATAAACTGGAATCTGTCTTAAAAAATCTAAATAACTAGTAACAAACGAGAGTTGAATTAGAAGTTTAGAGAATCCATGAAACGCGAAACTAGTACTGTTTAGAATGAGCATCAATCGATGGCACCTTATTGCCATCGCTCGACGCTCAGCCGAGATGCGTGAGAGCGATCTCCTAAACCCAAAGGTTTGAATTCAGAACAATGCTTAATAAAACGCTAGCAATATATTATTCTGCATTATCTAAACCTACCTGAGAATTTCTCCTAAGTCTAATCTCTTAATTAATCCTCACAAACAAAACAATCTTGAAATTTTTTTATTGTTATTATTATAATTCATGTAGCTTAATTGGAAAACAATACGTCTATTTTGCAATCCTAGAGTCTCTGTGGATTCGATCCCTAAGTACTACACTGAACCTCTTAATTGAGAGAGTAAAGTGGGAATATAAGGTTAATTTGAAAGTGAATTAAAAATAAACCCCACATCTGAAACCATAGACGGCAATGCACAATGTGCGCCTCATAACAAGTAAAATAAACCGCCAGGGGGTCATCGGCCCTTTCGCCCTGTCGTGGAATTTGGAACTCCACGTTTCCCAGAACACAGTCAAACTCCCGCATAGTGTCGACGAATGGATACAAACCTTTGCTCGGAAAGCTTCGGTCCCATCTGTGGTGAGGCATGCTAGGAAATTGCGCTTCAGGTGGGGGAGTCAATCATTCGCACAAAGCGGCCCAATAGGCCTCAGCCTCGGTGGGGTCAATTGAGTGCGGAATAAACTCGGGTTTCAGAACGAACTCCTCGTTCGTCAAGGATATCTTCATGATTAGTGTGACAAGGCTCGGATTTCTTGGAACCCCTCCATTTGGAAGTCATTTGCTCTAAGAGTAAAATAAAAAAAATGGGGAAGAAAGAGTGAGAATAATTCTATCTTGGAAAGTTTTCTTGGGAAAAAGTGAGCAACTGAGAAAAAATTACAATACTTACTCCACCTTCTTATAGGCAAGCATTTTTACTATTCATCCTCGGATTTTCGGCCGATGATTCAATATAACTTGCACAACCAGATTAACCTCCCGTTAGAGCCTCACGCTAAAAGGCCACGGCCTAACAAGCTGGGGGCTAACTGTTGGGATCAAAATCGGTCAAGACGAAACCAATTGCTCAAGTCCCCAGAAAATGTTTCGTCCGAGGTTTTGGCTCACAAAGTTTCAAAGAACGATCAAGCCGCAAGGATCAAGTCATCATACGACAAGTCCCACACGTACTGTACGGGTCGCCACATGACAATCCCCGTACACAACGTACGGGTCTCCATATGGCGACCCACTCTCACATAACACATGTCGCCATATGGTGACCTGCATCCAGTAAGCACGGGTCGCCATATGGTAACCTTCATTGGGGAACACAGCTGGCAATATGGCGACTGGCACCCCCAGTAAGCATGGGTCGCCATATGGCGACCTGATTTTGGGAAGCACGAGTCACCATATGTCGACCTGCTCTCGGGAAGCATTTGTTGCCATATGGTGACCTGCACCCCTGAAATCATGGGCGCCATATGACGACATGCACCCTGCAATCACATGTTGCCATATGGTGATCTGCACCCTGCAAGCACGGGTCGCCATATGGCAACCTGCACCCGCATAGCACGGGTCGCCATATGGCGACCGGCACTCACAAGGCACGGGTCGTAATATGGCGACCTGGCAACTTGCACACCACAAGGCACGGGTCACCATATGGTGACCTGCCCCTCAAGGTTGCATGTCGTCATATGGCGACCTAGGCTCCTGGAAGTCCTGGTCGCCAATTGGCGACGTTAATTCTCTCAATTAGTATCAAAATACTTTACTCCCACTCTCATGACTCCTACTTCGATCTAGGACCTTGCTGCCTTTCACTTCGCCTCGATCGGAGTTCCTGTTGAGATTTTATGATAAAAATAAGTCCTAGGTCACCAAATGTGGCTCCCAGGTCGCCATATGGGAAAACAGTATCACTACCTTTAGCTTTTCTTTTCTAATCTTAATAGAAATGCTTTTTGTTTCGTTCCAATCGGAGTTACAGTTAGAACTTTACGAGAAAAACCGTAGAGAATTGATTTCTCGTATAAAGGTTCAACTTAATCGCATGGAAATGGCAATTGTCGACTAAAACACCAAAACTGCCAGGATTACACAAAAAGTTTGATCTTTCCCTTGAATCGACGTCGTATCGAGAACCTTTTCCAGATAAATCGTAAAAACGCTTAAAGTCAGAAAAACAGCCCAAGAGACCTAAAACATGGTTAAAGGCCCACTTACGATTTCATACAAAACTAGGCCCAAAGATGCTATGATGGTTTATTTTTGTTCGCAGGAAAAGATAAATGCTTTAGTTTCGAGATAAAGGTGAGGACTTCGGCGGAATAAATGTAAAGATCGGAGGGAAAAAGGGAATATTCTCGAAGTGATAAACTCGACCAGGGGCAGAAAAGGAAACACCAAACCGCCTTGAAGAGGAGTATATAAGAGAAGACAAGACTAGAGACTCGAGGGCGAATTTTTGGGCATTCTCGGCAAACTCAGAGCAATAGGCATTTACTTTTGTTTTGTTATTAAGCTGCGTTTCAATTAGGTTTTCGTAGTCAGGTTGGTAGAACTATGGATCTCGCCAGCAGCTTTTGGATCGAAGGCTTATTACCATCTTGTTTGAAATCTCTTATGCAATTACGGAATAATAACCTCTTTGCTCTCTTTCTTTTTCAAAATTTTCTTATCATATTTTTATCGTCAGTTTTTTCTTAAGTTTGTTTGGTTGCGTGGCGTTTGGTTTAAAGCAGATTATCCGGGATCTCCTGGGAAAGTTAGGGTTTCCTGACTTCCTAAGTTTACGGAATTCGACGGTGTGGATTTCGGTTCCCACAGTATCCATTATCATCCTGAATCAACACAAAAGTCGCACCCATCTATGTCTTCTCACATGTAGTGTCGACCAACAATGAGGTGTTGGTGACGATCGATAATTGGTTTTCTAAGCTGTCGATCGCTGCTGCTTGGAGGGTGTCGATAGATACTTCCCTTGAAGACTTACGGATCGTGCCTGAATCAGCATGTTCCTTTTTTGAAGGACCCAAAAAGCCTCTTCTGATTGCTTCCTGTGTTGAGATGTGTGGACATGAATCGTTAAAAAATAAAAATATAATAACTAAACTAAATAAATAAAACCTAGATGAAATTCTACACATAGTCTAATGGTGATCAGAGTCCCCAGAAACAGCGCCAAATTTAATTTGCTCAAATTACCCTAGAGAAACTCTCTCAAATAAGAGATCCACTGTAGTACTTAGGGATCGTATCCGCAAAGACTCGATATCTCACTTAGTAGACATATCTCTATCAGATTAAGCTAGGTTAAATAATATAAAGTAGTAAATAATATAAGTAAATACATGAGTTGTAAGCAATGGAGGAAGGATGCTATACTTAGGGTTTCATTCAAGTTATCTGAACTCTAATCTATAGTTGCTAAGGTTTGATTATATAACTCGAATGCAATAGTAAGATGACCAGCTCTCACTGCAGGTATAACCAGATGACTAATTCCTACGTTCCAGCTGTCGCATGAGAAAAAGAAATGAGTATTGACTGATACTATAGAGTGAGTGTTGATCGATACCTCCTCAGAGAAGCATTAACGCTGATATAGCCCTATTTATTACCAATTTCAGGCTATGTTATAGGCTCTACTTAGGGTCTATTATTTGTGTCTAGGCTATGTTTAAGGTCATTACAGGTCCAAGCACGTTTTGGAGATATATGGAGATACTTGGAGCTATTGAAGCATTTAGAAGAGAATAATATGTAGCTGATCATTGTGAGAGTCGAAGTACAAGACTATCGTCGATCGACGACACAACATTGGCGTCGATCGAAGTTACCTGAACAAGATCAATTGATTTTTCACGTCTGACATCGATCGATGACCAATACGCAGACAGCCGATTTCAAGCCCAAGTTAGAGACATGACACAAGATTAAAAGATTACCCCTGGACGTGTTTTGACCTAGACTTTAGGGTTTTATATTTATACTTTATGTATTGCACCAAAAAGGGTGTACTGTGCTGGAGTGTTGGGTGCTAGTAAGTGTGCTTTGTTGTATGCACCCAACACTCCATCATAGTTCAAGGATTTATGTGGGGAGATTTGTATTGGAACCCCAGTGTTTTATCTATGCATTATATTCAGATTATTATTCTTACTTTGATTATGTCTGAGTAGTTACCAGCTAGGTTTAGGGTTTATTAATGGTATTGATGGATTAGTCAAACAATAGAATTGTTATGGTTATTATTGGATCCATCAATAGAATTTCTTTATTGCTTGTGTTCTAGAGTAGCTAACTAAAACTCTGATCATAGGATAGTTAGGCGCAAATGAGAGCATGGTCTACTACCGGAATTAATTCTGTTGAGCTAGGTTGCTAGAAAGAAACGAGAATTGATTTAGTTAATCTAGAGAACTTATCGAATTAGGTCACAAAGCTTGACTCAAGAAACCATCGATCGAGCAGGATGATTGCCATCGATTGACGGTCATTTTTTGTCAATAAGCGAGAGCTGGGACATTGGACTTAGTCAATCGATTAGACTCGCAGCGAGAGCTGGTCGTCTTTTACATTAGATATCGAGTTCTATGATTAATACCTTAGCTTCTATCCTCTATAATCCACTTGCTTGAAACCCTAGATCTAGCATATTTACATTTACATCTAGTTAGTTCATTAGCATATTTCCATATTTACATTATTAGCATATTTCCATATTTACTTTATTTGAATATTTCCATATTTACATTGTTAACATACTTCCATATTTACGCTACTAGCATATTTCCATATTGCATTTACACCTTCTGATAACGAGTATTTCCTTAAACCAATTACTTGCTACCAATATAAATATAATCACCTAGCTTAGTCTTTAGAAATAAGAAATCTATTGTGTGCCATTGGTTCTCTGTGGATTCAATCCCTAAGTACTACACATGATCTCTCTTGGTAAGAGTATTGTTTTGTGTGTTAGGATTAAGAGTTAATTTGATAGTTAATTGTTTAGGATATTTATACCCTGCTAGAACAGTAAATACCATGCATGTCGATTTGGCACTGTTGCCGGGGAACATTGATCGCCACTAGATTTAATTTCTAGGATTTAGTCTAGGTTTTTTACTTTGAATTTACTGATTTTTCTTTTTCTTTGTTTTTTCCGGTGCATGCAAAAAGAGTACCAGGAGCAACAAAGAACAAGAATTACTGTTCTCAGACCCACAACAACTCGAGCGTATGACCCGCAAAGAAAGACAACAAGCATCGGTCGACGGGCACCTACTTAGAATCGACCGACACTTCTTTACGGACAACATCGGCCGACATCGGAACTTTAGCATCGACCGATATAGATCACTTAGCATCAATCGATAGCACCTCATACGCATCGATCGACGACAACAGATCAGTTCAGATGGTTGCGCCTATAATAGTGGTTCAAACGAGAATGGAGACTTGCATGACCTCAATGGTCATCTGCGTAATGCAGGCAGGTCAAAAGATAGACAATCATGGGGCAGTAATCCCTGATACAGAAGCAGAAGAGGCAGACACTGCAATAGCTCAACCTGAGGCTAACGCCCAAGCTGCTCAGAGAACGCTGGATGACTACAACCGTCCATACCAGTTCTATGCCAACAGATCCGCTATTCGCCCTCCATCTTTCAGAGAAATGATTTTGAGATCAAGCCCGCTTTCTTCGGACTTGTAGCATAGACACCTTACCATGGGTTACGACATGAGCATCCTATGGATCATCTGGAGCGATTTGAGGATTTAGTGACCGCTATTAAAGCCAATGGAGTCCATGAGGACTATCTTTTCTGTAAGCTTTCAAGTACTCACTTGCTGGAGAAGCTTCATATTGGCTTAAAGAAACTACCACCATGATCCTTGACATCTTGGACTGACATCAACAACGCTTTCTTGCGTAACTTCTTCGATGACGCTAGAGCAGAAGATCTAAGGAGCAAGATTGCAACTTTTTCACAAGAACCTTCAGAGTCATTCAGAAACTCGTGGATCAGATTCAAATCATACCAGAGAGACTGTCCACATCACAAGTGCAACGAAGTACAGCTTCTCAGCACTTTCTTCAGAGTTATTGAATTACAATACCAGATGGCTTTGGACACAGCTAGTGAAGAAAATATTAGTACCAGAATCCTTGAAGAAGCCACAAGATTTATTGAGAATTTTGATAGAGTCTTAGAGGGACAGCAAAAGATGACTATGGATTTCAACGGAGAGATAGATGGTATGTACCTCAACCTCAACACCAAGTTCAAAAACCTCAGCACTCATGTGAGTAAACTGGAGAATCAAGTGATACAAACAAGTGAGACCATCAAGAGGCATGAGAGCTTGATTAAGGAGAAAATCGAGGCTGGGAAAATCACAAAGGAGAATGCATTTAGTGGAGGTTACTAAGGAGATCATAAAAAATGAGAAAGCTAGAGGAGATGTAGCAATGAGAAGCTTCGTTGGTACATGGTATCAGAAGAGCAAAGAAGATGTCGACACTTGTTTTCTAAGTGTTGATCCACCTCCATTCTAGTCAGGAAGTTCATAATGTTGAGCTTAAGACTATAACCAACCGTTGAGTGGGAGGCAACCCACTGTTTAACTATTTACATTACCTTCGATCGACACCACAAAGGCACCATCGGTCGACTGTGGTCTCGACCATCGATCGACCACACCCGCCTACCACCGATTGACACTCTCTTATAGAGAGAGGTATCGAGTTCTATACTTAAGCTATTTACTTAGGATTGGAGTTTTCCTAACCAATCCGGGGCAGATTACACTGGGGACAGTGTAATTGAAGTCCGAGGGAGTTTCGCTAGTGCTATTTTATTGGCTTTTGAGTTTTATTTACTATTTATAAGTTTTTTAAGAGTTTTTATCGAGTCAAGAAGAGGACCATGTTCAAAAATTTATTAATGACTAACCACTCTTTAGCACCATTCTTAGAAGGTTGTTTGCATAGATTACTAGAGATACCGAAGTGGATCATCGTCCCACTATATCACACTTGCTTAGAAAGTTTGATGGAACCGAAGCTGAATTTTCAAAACTAATCCTGACATTATTTGCTTGCTTTGGGATTTGGTATACACTGGATTGGATTCCTTCTGCAATTTTGGAAGTTAAAAGTCTGTGTGATTATGATTCCCCTCTCTCTCCCCTTTAGATTAAAAAAGGAGTCAAACAGGATTTGGTGGCTACAACCATTAACGCTTGATTCATATGATCCTAGAAAGAGATAAAGGTCAAAAAGAAGTGAATAGGATCTTGTGGCAAAAACCATTAGGGCTTGATTCATGGAAACCTATCCAAATATCTAGGTCAATTAAAAAATAAAATAAAATGATACCCTCAAAAGAAGGGAGACATTGACTAAGAAGAAGTGAGAAGAGAGAGAGGAAAGAAATCAGAGAAAACTACATGTGTGTTCAGATACTTGCAGAGGTAAGAGTCCATATATCCTTTGATCGATACTCCCAAGTAAATCCTGCACTTTTATTTTATACAAAGAAATGAAATAAGTAGAGGAGCGAGTAAGACTAGTATTCGCAAAGTGGTTGGTAGAATGGAATTGGTCGCTGTACTAGGATATGGTATAAAAAGTTTCTCTGTTATCGACTTGATAGGATGTGGCTGCAATAGAGTGAGGTGACAGTTTTGCTTAGATATTATGTGAATCTTCGCTTTTCAAAACCTCTTTCGCATGCCTTTTTGTTTGAGGACAAGAAAAAGGTTAAGTCTGTGGGAGTTGATATAGCCTATTTATTACCAATTTCAGGCCATGTTATAAGCTCTGTTTAAAGTCTATTATGTGTGTCTAGGCTATGTTTTAAGGTCTTTGCAGGTCCAAGCATGTTTTGGAGATATATGGAGATACTTGGAGCTTTTGGAGCATTTAGAGGACAATAATCCATAGCTAATCATTGTTAGAGTCGAAGTACAAGATTGTCGTTGATCGACGACACAACCTTGGTGTTGACCGAAGTTACATGACCTATGTCGATTGATGTTGCACATCTGACATCGATCGATGACCAATTCGCAGACAGCCGATTTCAAGCCCAAGTTACAGACATGACACAAGATTACAAGATTATCCCTGGACAAGTTTTGACCTAGACTTTAGGGTTTTATATTTATATTTTCTGTATTGCACCAAAAAGGGTGTGCTGTTCTGGAGTCTTGGGTGCTAGTAAGCGTGCTTTGTTGTATGCACCAGCACTCCATCATAGTTCTAGGATTTATTTGGGGAGATTTGTATTGGACCACAGTGTTTTATCTATGCATTATATTCAGATTATTATTCTTACTTTGACTATGTCTGAGTAGTTAATCAACTAGGTTTAGGGTTTATTAATGGTATTGATTGACTAGCCAAACAATAGAATTGTAAGGTTATTATTAGAATCTACCAATAGAATTGTGTTTATTCGCTTGTGTTCATAAGAGTAGCTAACTAGAACATGATAATAGGATAGTTAGGCGCAAGCAAGAGCATTGTCTACTATCGATTAATCATGTTAAGCTAGGTTGCTAGAAACAAACGACAGTTGATTTAGTTAACTTAGTGAACTATCGAATTAGGTCATAAAGTTTGACTCAAGAAACCACTGATCGACGGCATGATGATTGCCATCGATCAACGGTCATTTCGTGTCAACAAGCGAGAGCTGAGACATTGGACTTAGTCAATAGATTAGACTCGCTGCGAGCGCTGGTTCGTGTGTTACATTGATATCGAGTTCTATGATTAATACCTTAGCTTCTATTCTCCATAATCCACTTGCCTGAAACCCTAGATCTAGCATATTTACATTTACATCTAGTTAGTTCATTAGAATATTTCCATATTTAGTTTATCAGCATATTTCCATATTTACATTATTAGTATACTTCCATATTTACATTACTAGAATATTTCCCATATTGCATTTACACCTTCTGATAAAGAGTATTCCTTAAACCAATTACTTGCTAGCCAATATAACTACAATCACCTAGTTTAGTTTTTAAAAATAAGAAATATATTGTTTGTCTTCGTTCTCTGTAGATTCGATATCTAAGTACTACACCTGATCTCTCCTTGCAAGAGAATTATTTTGTGTTTTAGGATTAAGGTTAATTTGATAGTTCATTGTTTTGGATATTTATACCCTTCTAGAACAGTAAATACCACGCATGTCAAACGCCCTAATCAATATGTTCCCTATGTTAACTAAACCAGCTTGTTGCATTCGCTTAACAACCTAGCTAAGCACAATTATTATTAGGAGTTCTTGTTTGCTACTCTAGACACAAGCAATTAGATCAATTTGTGTGGAGGATACAATGAACCACCCTAGCAATTATTCAGAGGTTTATTTAAGACCCTATAAAACCTAGAATAGCGCAGGGATTTACTCAGACATGATAGATAAAAGCATAATCACAGAGAATACATGAATAGAAATCAATATAAAAACCAAAGGAGTTAAAGAGGGCTCTGAAGGAGTTCCTCTCTTCTCTCCCAACCTAAGAGAAAACCTAAATAATAGAATAGAAAGCATAGCCTAAACAAGGGTTCAAAAACACACATAAATAGGGGTTTAAGTCGGCCAGGGCATTCAGGTAAAGTTGTGGTGAATTTTGCGCCTTATTCGGTCTTGAAATTAAATTGGACCGTGTAACGCGCATCAGTGTAAAGGGACACCAAGAGTAGTGTCGATCGAAACTCCTTCTAAATCAAGAAAGTTTTCTCTCGGCGAGACATATATACCACTCTTCAGTCAAACGGGCATAACTTTTGATCCAGGATCCTGATTGACCTAAAACCAGTGGCATTGGAAAGCTAACTCAAAAGTATCTCGTTTATCAAAAGATGAGATAAATTTAACTGTGGGAAGTTTCTCCATCCATGGCAGAAATTCTGACGAGTATATATAGTTCTGAACCTCAAAAAGCACCATAATCACAAAAGTTCTCCAAAACATACTATACCTGAAAATACTCTAAAACATACTTCAACCACATATGATATACTCAATAAAAGACTTATAACATGGTATAAAAGTGGTAAAACCATCATATATCATATGTTAACATAAGAGAATATATATTAATCATGAGAGATCATAGAAATATAACCATCAATCTAAGAATCATATTAATGCCGTACATGCGTGCGGTCCGTCCACCTAGTTCGATAGTAAACAGACTAAAAATAGATAGAATTTGGGTCTATAATGAGATAAAATTGAAACAGAACCTATTGAACAAGATAAAATAGGTATATGAATAATATATGAATTTGGTCTATTAAATAAGAATGATTATATTTTTGTTAACAAAATAGTCCGATATTAATATTATTGAAATATAAAATTAAAACCAGCCAACTATATTTAATAACGCAAACCAATTTCACTTTCAAAATATCATTTGTAACCGATTTATTGATAACATATTTTCAATTATGTGGTACAACTATATGCTGACAAATCTTTATGGATCACATATTTAAATATAAATATTATATTAAATTAATATCAAAAAAATTAATACAAAATTTATGATGATTTTACTAATAATTATTAAATTAATCAAAAAATTCAAATGTTTGTTTTAATAAAATGAAATATTAGTTTAAATTTTTAATAAAAATATAGAAAATGATCTTATTAGATGAAATTTTAAATAAAATATAGGAATATATATTTGACTTGTTGTTTTAGATTAGTTCAAATATCTTATACGAAAATTCATTTGATCAACTTGGTAAGGAATTTTCCATATAAAAAATCACATACGAAAAGAAGTCATGACTCTATATTAGTAGATAAGATATCTTTTCTTCAAAGGTTTTTATATTATTTATATTTAAAAAATAAAAATTTATTTTTAATAAGATTTTTAAAATAGTTGTTTAAAAATGTCTAACTTATTTTAAAATCTTATTTTTAACGTAAAGTGGTTTTAAACAACGAGAGTTTTCCTTCTAAAATTACGTGGACTTACAAAAAATGTCTAGTTTTTACACTTAGTAAAATTTAAATTTTTAAAATTTATTAAGTCATACACTTTGGGTTTTAACTTTCATTCAAACAACTACTCTTTTCATGCACAATACACTATCTCACAATGACGATTACATCATGTCAAAATTCTGTCATTATAATAGACAATATCTCACAATGACTATTACATCCATGTCCAAATTATAAATGACTTTAGACACATGACAACTCGAAACACTTGAGTTCTTAAAAAATACTTGCTAAAAATATCTTTGAGAATGCAAAATAGAACATGATATTTAATCGACTAAGGGGTGAACATGATGTTTTTTTGCCTTGAACCAGTCATTGTTAATATATATCGATTTTACTTGACTAGGAGGTTGAAAGTGATGTTTTGAACCACATGTTCTTTGATGTAAGTCCATGAGAACAACTATAACATAGATTCATTCTCTCAGAGAATTAGGTTTTTTGTTGTGTTCATTTTGTATGTGAACAAGTCTTGTTAGTAATGAGTAAAATTTGGAGAACATAGCCTCACTTTCATTGTTCTAGAAACGACTTCATTTCACATTGACAAGGTGATTTGCATTTAGCATGTACACTAAAAAAACATGTCTCTACTGAGGAAAGATTACGAGGAAATTTTTTCTGTAACTAAAAGACCATGTTACAACCACTTTTGCAAAAAATTCAGATTTTTGTAAAGTCCACGTAATTTTTAGAAGGAAAATTCGTCGTTGTAAAGATATACATGTTTTTTACGAGGAATGTAGATGGATAAAGAAAATTGGTCGTAACGTAGTTGTAATGTAACAACTTTTTATGAGATCTTTTATACATCTCTTTAACGAAATATTTATAACCATAATTTAGGTAGAAGCATGTTTTTAAGTGTGCTAAATTTTGTTGTAAGATAGTTGTCAAAGAGATGTAAAAGACTTACAAAATATTTGCTTGTAAAATAGTAGGTAAATTTTCATCTACCAAAACTCAAAATTTCCTATATATTTTCTATTTGTCTTAGAAATGAAACACATCAAAAAAAGAACCAAAATGTGAAAAAATAAAATGTAGGGGATGGAAATATTTACGAGTAAGGAGTTGGATGTATACACACAAAGATTATGAACGAAAGACGTGTCGGCGAAATTTCTCAACAGACACGGAGATATTCATGTAACAGGCTGGTAGTACACCGATCATGCAGGAAAGTGGTAAGATGTTCAGTCCTTGTCACAAAGTGCAAGAATACAAAATTTTCTTAGTAGTGAAACCGTAATGGAAGAATTTAGTAATAGAGTTTTTACACGCATATTATTATATTTGGTTTCAACATGCATAGGGTTATGGTGGAATAAGCTAGTAGTAGTATAATAATAATATTAGGGATTTTGGTAATATGAAGAACTGATTCATTTACATGGATACAAATTCATGTTTGAAACTACTGCAACAATAGATGATGAAGTTAGAAATATTGAAGAAACTAACTTGGTAACAAAAAGCTTTTATGAAATGTTAGATCATGTGAATCAAGCTAAACATAATTTACTTGATAGAACCTAACTTGGATACTCTCTAAATTATCTCTAGCAGCTAGAATGATAAATATTAAAATTGATCATAATTTACTTGAGAATTGTTGGATGCATGAGCAGGGTTATTTAAAGAGTATTTGTATGCAAACAACGTGTTTGCTGATTCTTGTTATAAGATTTAGAAAATTGGTTTAGTCTTGGGTTGCCCTTAAAGATGGTAGATGTTTGCATCGGTATTTGCATGATATATATTGGAGAGACGATAAGAGGCTACAAGAGTGCTTCTTCTGCAAGAACACACGATTCAAACTGCTAGGACGTGAGCGTAATAAGGTACTGTAACTAAGGATGTTGTACTTCCTAAGTACAAACAGGTTGAAAAGGTTATATCAATCTGTGAGGACTGTTGGAGCGATGAAGATGTCCATGTTTAACATGTCCAGAGGAATGATGGGTCACTCACCTATCAGATGCAAGAACATGAAAATATTTCAATATAATACACCAGATTTTGCTAGAAATATCGCAAAGTTTATCTTGGGTTATGCACATATAGATTTAGTCCATTTGGAATATTTAGAAAACAATATTCATTGTGGCCAGTTATTCTTACAATGTACAACCTGCCACTGGAGATGTGCATGGAAAGAGAATTTCTATTCTTGAGCATATTAGTACATGGTTATAATCATCCAAAACAGTCGGCTAGATGTGTTTCTTTCAACCATTGATACAATAGTTGAAGGACTTGTGATCAGTGGGGATCAGGATGTAAGATTTTTCTATGAAGAACAATTTTACAATGCGAGCAGTTTATGTTGTGGACGATAAGTTACTTCCCTGCATACGTGATGTTTTCTGGATGGATAACATATTGGAGGTTATCTTGTCTATATTGTCTTGGAATGAGAGATGTGTTTCAACTAAAGAATGGTACGAAGATATGTTGGTTTGATAGTAATCATTGATTTCTCCCCATTACGCATCCGTAACGAAGTAACAAGACATATTTTAGGTACAAAAGAGTTGTACTAAAAAAACAGTCCATCATAGGGGTAATTGCCATGTTCCCAGAAATATTTATATTATTATGCGATTCAGCACAATTGGCACACGAAGAGTATGGTTTGTAGTTGCCATATTTGAAGAATCATCTTTGCGGCACAACCTGGATGTGATGCATTTAGAGAATAATTTTTTGATAACTTCAATGAATACAATACTTAATGTCCAAGGGAATAGAAAGGACAACTAAAGCCAAGGTTATACTTATTAATATTTTCTTAAGAAATAAGCTACATATCAAAACAAAATGGAAAAATCCTTGTTCCTATATTCAGATTGTCATCAGAAGCAAAGTCGGTGTTGTTTGATTGGGTCGCATCAGAAGTGAAGTTCCCGGTTGGTTACGTTTTAAATATGTCTAGTGTGTTCAAAAGGTCAGAGTTCTCAGTGATGAAGATTCATGATTGTCATGTATTTATCAACGAGTACTTCCATTTGTACTTGCTGAGTTGCTTCTAACAAATGTACCATAACACTTGCAGGTTATTATTTTTTTAATATTAATTTCATTATTACTTTCATATTTAATACTTATAACTACTAATGGTTTTTGTTTTTGGTATATAAGCCATTCAATCATTTTCAGGGATTTGAGCAAACATACTCTAAATAAAGATGTCATCCAACAGCTTCGTGAGAACATTCCGATCTTATCGTACAACTTGGAGAAGATATTTTCTCCATCCTTTTTTGATGTCATGGAACATCTCGCAGTGCACCTTACTTCTAAGGCATTACTTGGTAGACCTGTTAATTTCTGGTTGATTTATCCCATATGGGCAATAATAAAGCATTTGAAAGGAAAAGCTAACAAACTTTCAAAGGTGGAAGGTTCCATAGTTGCTGGACGTTTGAAAGAAGAAAACATCTCACGTGACATCGTACTACTTTGTACAAAAAGTACGTACCTGAAGAAAAGCTACCAGAATTTAAGACTTATATAATGGCATGTGTGAGTTGTTTAATTATTTATAATTACTTGGGAACTTGAGGATTAACATAAAATGGGGTTTAGGGTTTACAGGGTTAAGGGACTTAGGGGTAAAAGAGAATGGGGTTTATGATATGGGATAATAAGTTAAAGGATTTGGGGTTTATGGACGTCGAATTTTAGGGATTCAGACATAATCCTCGTAATTTTGTCTAACACAAAACACGGGACATGGTATTTTCCTCGAAACACATGTTCATTGTAACTTCATTAAAACGTGAAACGCAGGAAGTGGTACTTTCGTCTAACACCTATTCCTCGTAACGAAAAATACGGAACACGGTAAAGTCCATAAAAAATTACGATGAACCCGATGTCCTTTTATAAACTCCAGACACTTCGCCTAATCTTCCTCGTCTCTTCCTCTGCACTCTCTCCCTCCTGCAAGAAAAAGGTTTTTTTTTTTTGATATTGTTTAGGTTTGTAGATTAGGTTATTAGTTTAGGTGGTTAGACTAGATTTGGAACCAGACTACGTTATGGAATTATAATATTGGGTTATTGAGTTAATAAGATTAGTTTATGCATTTTTGTAGATAGCCCCTAAGAAGCGTCCTCCACCCCATTACAGCGAGACATTCGGCACAGGCCATATTGGCACTTCTAGTTCAGTCCCGACACCTTCTTCAAGTTCCGAACATTGTTGCTGACTCTTATTTTTCTCAGAGACGTTTCTGGAAACGTCCTTCTGTTGCACAACAGATGCCTCCTCCTGCTCCATATATGTCTCTTCCTCTTGTTCCCAATGATGCCCTCCTGCCCCTTCAACCGGAATTCATCCCGATTAGCTGGTGCCGTCAGGTTCACCTTATACTCGATACACCATCGAGGATGCTCACGCCTAGCCGGGACAAGAACTTTCTGATATCATGGACACCGATCATCCGCCTGAAACTTTCTAATTATTTTTAACATAAATTGTTGTTTTTTTCTAATAAGTTACTATTATTTTCAGGTTTGGAGTTGAGTGTCGTGTCGGACAGAGTGTTTCTGACACGAAGCAAAGGCTATTTTGTTGAGGCCCATACAAATTGAACTCTGACACCGGAGCGCATAGGACCACGTGGTTCAAATGTAGTGTGGTTAGTTTTATTTATGCTATATTTTTAATTAATTGTTCTAATATTTTTTTTATTTCTTGGTTTCAGAAACAAATGGAACTGGTCCTTTTCGATAAACGAGCCGCGTGAAGGCGAAATTGTTGCGAAAGAAGAGACCCGGTTAACAAACACCATCTCAGATTGGAAGGACGCGGTGGGAGTACCATGAATATGAAACAAAACCTAGGATCCTCATGAGGGAGATTGGGATGGGCTCATCACCGTACTGGAAGAACGCCCTACTCCATTTGAATTCTCCTCGTAGTGTTTGTTTCGCATAGTATGAGGATGAGAACGGTCATTTGCCGAAAATTCACACTATCGGCAAAAAGCTTCATGGTGGTGTCCGTATAAATCTTGTAAGTATTTATTTTATTAATACTTTTATTTTATTAATACAATTCTTTCAAACTATTTTTAGGCCGAAAATATGGGAATACTCACATCTCTATCCGTGTTTTGCAAATATATCCATCAGACATGGAGTGGGAAATTTTTTGGATCCTCGGTCAGAAAAGATCTACAGCAACGTCTCTGCTTTCGCATAAAACGGAAACGGTTGACTTATCACCAAATCGTCTCGTCTATACGGGTAATTGGAACTATTTTATAAAACTGACATCGTACCAAAGGTGTTGTTTCATAGAATTCGTAAAAACATTTAAGTCAAAAATGGCCCGAAAAGGGTCTACAACGGCGGCTAAAAGCCACTTACAATTTTAGACGACATCGAGCCGAAGGATATTATGAAGGCATATCTATTATTTGCGGAAAAGGATAAATTTCAAGTTCAAAGGTAATTGTGAAGTTTCAAGGGATAGTCATGAAGATCGAAGAAAAATAGAATATTTATGTGAAGCGATTCACTCAACCCGCGGGCAGAAATGAAAGGGAAAATCGACATAGGAGGAGTATATAAGGGATGCTAAGGCGAGAGGTTCAAAGGATGATTCTTTAAACTCTATAACTCTCTGCACTTAGAACCTTAGGCTTTATCTCGATAAGTTTGGTTTCTATGACTGGCACTCGATTACTAGACAAAACTCGCCCAGGCAGTTTCGATCTCTTGTTGAATATTTTTTAATTGAACTACGTTCGACTTGATCCGCGGATGGGGTGCGTAGGCAGCCTTCATAAGTTCCAATCCAAAATCTTTAAAACAGTTTTGGGTCTTTTTCGTCTAGTGCCTAATCGATTTGCGATCACATAGGTTTTTCTCGACGTAGGTGGTAGTGCTAGCAAACTTAGTTTCATTTTACTGTTTGTGTTTAGACGATTTCCTTTGTAATCCCATTTCCAGACAAGCTTCTTGTATGCTTTTGTTTCTGAAACGCTTATACGCAAATTGAAATAATTATCATTTTTTTTCTAAATTCTTTTGTTATCTTTCCATATTTGCCGCATTTATTTGGTCATATGTCGTTGGCTCTTGCAGACAATCTGGACCTCAAGGGAAGTTACGGTTTCCTGCGCTTCCTTTGATTACGGAAATCGATGGGTGAATTTCGGTTCCCACGGTTTGGCACTAGAAGGAGGGGGGTAGCGGATTACCTCTAACTCATGGCCACAAATGCTTGATCGAAATGAATGTCTGGAAATATGAAAGAGAAAAATCGGCAGCACTGACTGCTCCTATGACCAACGCTTAGGCAAAAGACATAGTGGCTCGACAAAATCGAAAAACTAGTCACGACTTTTCGCCACGGGAAGAGCACCGAAATGAGCTCGTGATTTCTCTGTCTAAATAGAAAGGCCAAAGATAAAATTTATAAAACCCCATAAAAAAATTTGCATTGCCGAGTTGGAGAAATCTCAGCACGTAAAGGTTCAACCAAAACACAATTTCCGAAAACTTTGAGGAAAAATAAAACTTGGTCTTCTCAAAATCGCGGAGAAATCTTAGGTTACTCGCAGAAGAGGAAGCACAGAAACCGGGTTCGCAAGTCAGCGCTGCACTTATTCCAAATAACCTCCATAAAAAGTCTTCAAAGAAATAAAACTTACTCTCCTCGAAATCGTGGCGAAAATTAAATTACTCGTAGAAATAAGAAAATCAGCAAATCGAGTTGCCAATTCCCCACTGTTGTATGTCTTTCGAATAATTTTTGAAGAAACGAAGTTGATCTCAGTTGAATCACTCGAAACCCAAAAACAGTTGACGAAGACTAAACTATTCAAATCGGGAGATCAAATTTATGTTGGGTTTTGTCTCACTTTCAAATTAACCTTATTTCCCACTTTTACTCTCTCAAATAAGAGGTTCAGTGTAGTACTTAGGGATCGAATCCACAAAGACTCTAGAATTTCACAATAGAGTTATTGTTTTCGAACTAAAGCTAGATGAATTATAACAATAACAATAAAACAAATTTCATGATTGATTTGGTTTGTGAGGATTAAATTAAGAGATTAGAATTAGGGGAAATCTTAGGTAAGATTAGATACTACAGATTAATTGATTGCTAGGGTTAGGTTTTAGGAGATCTCTCTCGCGGCATCTTAGCTGAGTAATGATCGATGCCCAACATGTAGTGTTGATCGATGGTCATTGTAAACAGTACTGGTTTCGTGGTTTGATAGGTTCTCTAAACTACCAATTAATTAGATTGTGTAAGATAGATTCCAGGTTATAAACCATACTCTCGCTTGTGCAATAGAATCCTAATTTCTAAGCTTGAATGTGATCAAAGTTCAACTTAGCATTAAGAATAACTTAAACAAAGAACCATAAGGATTACCCTAACAATTCTACAAAATCAGCAGTACATTATTACCATTGAATAAACTTATATCTAACATTGAACTATTCAGACATAGAAATAAAGAACATGATTGAATTATGAATAAATTGCATAGAATAAACAGAGTAAAAAGATAAGGAGTTCATATCTCTTTGTAATGATGGTCAGAATTTTCTCTCCAATAGATGTAGTAATGTGTTCGAACTCTCAATTCTAATACCCTTGTGTAACTTAGAAGACAACTCTTTCTTAGGTCCCTAGGATTTTTCAAAGCTAAGATAGAAAACGCTAAATAAATAGTCTAAATTTCGGCCATGGACTTGTCTTGGCAAATAATGAAACTTCTGTGTAAAACTTGTAATTTCTCAAGCCTTCACCAATCTTGCTGTCGACTTGGCTGTCGATCGATGCACAGTGTGTGACGTCGACGATGGTCCCTTCATAAATGTGGATCCGACTCTGAGTTTCTGCTGAGCATCCTAAATGCTCCAAAATAGCCCAAAACTCCAATCGCTTCCAATGAGTACATGGACCTGTAAATACTCTAAAACAATACCAAATGCATATAAAAGACTCTAAAATTCTCTATATTTTATAGGTGAAATAGGTAAAATTCATGGTATATCAACTCCCCCAGACTTAACATTTTGCTTGTCCTCAAGCAAACAAAGCATGTGTAAGAGGTTTTGAAAAGCGGAGACTCACATAATGTCTAAGTATAACTGTCACCCTACTTTATTGCAACCACATCCTATCACCTCAATCACAGATGAACTTTATAAACCATATCCTAGTATAGCAACCAAATCCATTCTACCAACAACTTAGCGAATACTAGTCCGACTTGCCCCTCTACTAATTTCATTTCTTTGCATAAAATAAAAGTGCATGCTTTACCTTGGGAGTATCGATCAAAGGACACATGGATTCTTACCTCTGCAATTCTGGACAACTAGGTACAAATCTTCCTTGATCCCTTTCTTCCCTCTTCTCTCTCTTCTCTGAATCTTTTTGAATCTCAAACTTAATGGACAAGTGATGTTGATACAATCCATCTTGCCATCTCATTTTTGATTTTTTTTCTAACAAAATTGTAGGCGAATAGTGGGGCCATCAGTAATGTAATAATCCCTCGCTTCCAACAATGTGTGATCGTTCCTTCGAATTATAATAATGGGGTCATCGGTAGTGTACCTACCCTCTGCATCTTAGGAAGTCATCTCAATCTTTTAATACTTAAATAGATGTTGAAGAGAGAGAGAGAGTTGGAACGAGAGGTGCAATGACTTGTACCTACAGACTTACAGAAGAATCCGATCCAGTGCATTACCAAGCCCCAAAGAAAGCAATAATGTCAGGATTTAGTGTTGGAAATAAGCTTTGGTTCCTTCAAAGTTTCAAAGCAAGTGTGATATAGTGGTAGGATGATCAACTTTGGTATCTCTAGCATCTCTGTAAACAACCTTCTAAGAATGGTGCGAAGTGTGGTTAAATAATTAATAAATCTTGATCATAGTCTCCTTCTTGACTCATAAAAACTTTTTGAAAATTTATAGAAAAACTTTTAATTATAGAAATACAATTCAAAAACAAATAATAGCCTTAGTGTAATCTGTCTTGGATTGGTAAGGAGAAATTAAATTATAAGGAAAAAGTGTTAGATATAGTCGAAGTACCAACTCTGTTAGAAGTATCGATCGATGCAGTAGGTGAGTGTCGACCGATGGTAAACCATCATCGTCGATCGACTGTGTGATGGGTGGTATCGATCGTTGGTGATTCGAACTATCTACTGTGCCTTTCTTGCAAATGTGCCATCGAGCGATGGCAGGACCTTGTCTTCGATCGATGGTGCTGCCATCGATCGATGATGTGCTAACAAACTGAATGTGTGTGTCTACTCTCCATTCTGATCATCTCTCCTTTGGGTTAGCTCTGTTAGACACTCAAACACACGTCAAAAACATCCAACAGCAATAAATAAATAGTCTAAATCCAAATGCAACAAGAAAAATAAAAGAAATATGAGTATAAGTCTGAAAATAAAATGAAAAGGAGATGAAGGAGTATCAAAGGGACTACTCCTCGTCTGAGGTATCCCTGTCATGCTGCTGGTGTTGTGGTTCTGCTCCGCGTGGCCGATCTGTCTCTTGTCCTGAGACGGCTGAAACACTGGGCACCGAGACATTGTCTCCACTCTGGCCCATAATCGCTCTTAAGTGCGTCAACTACGACCCGCTGGACAGACACCATAGTCGTGAATGGGGAATCTCTGCAATCTGAGGGAAAGCTGGGAGAGATGGAGGTGGCTGTGCTGTGCGTGCGCTGTGGCTGCTGCGCACTGGTGGCTGGCTATGAGGCGCTCCTCTGCCCTGTACCCTGAGAGTTCCATGTGAGATGCTGTCTCAGCTGGTTGGAAGCGGGGCGACTGGGGATCGTGCGACAAAGTATAGTCACCTTGTGCATTGGGAGCTCTATCAATCCGAGGCTACTCGTCATCAAAAAGTACCAATAGCGCTCCTCTTTCAGCATTGGGTCCTCGTCAAGTGACCCTCATACATTGAACGCATACTCCCTCTCACGGAGCTCCTTGAAGCTAATGCCAAGAAAGTGAAGATATGTGTCAAGAGGCTCCTGATCGTCTCTCTCTTTGTAGCCAGAACCCTTGAAGGGTTTGTCCTTTAGGGTCACCGGTGCTCAGAAAATATTGCCCATGTTCACCTGCTGATCGCTCACATGTGAAATACCTCGTCATCGAGCCCAACTAATGTCCCCGACGATAATAAGTATAGCAGATGTTAGATCCTGAACCGCTAACCTTGTTGGTTCCATCTCTGCACAACAGAGTGTTGGCAAGAACCTTCAGGATATTAGCGCTGAGTGGGTGACGGATCGTCCGGTCTGAGTGGCTGAGCCGGATCAAGTGGCATGTCACTGATGAGGCCTCCAGAAGGTCAGGCAGACCAGGGACGAAGAGCAACTGAACATAGGCAATGGTACCATTGTCGAGCATAAATCTCACAAAGCTGCGATGGGATCCTGGTACGGATGCCTCATGCGCGCCCTTTACCCTGAGGCTCTGTGAAAGCACCTGAGCCATAGCGTATGCACTGTCCAAACCAGGTCAGGATACAGAGGATACTGCTTAGTAGCCATCGGTGCCTAGTCCAAGCTAATGCACATTTGTCTAAAATCTGGGTAGAGCCCCATGATAGTATCGCCTATTTATTATCAGTTTTAGACCATGTTATAGACTCGTATCTAGCTAACTGTTTTGAGGTCTTTACAGGCTCCGATGTACGTTTTGGAGATATATGGTGATACTTGGAGCTTTTGAGCATTCTGGAGAGGAATACATCCGTAGCTGATCATTGAAGAGAGTCGACGTACGCAGATAGCAATCGATCGATGATACAACACAGGCATCGACTGATGGTTTCATGACCAAGATCGATCGTATGTTGAGCATATCTGCGATCGATCGATATCCAGTTCACAGACACAACCGACCTTCAATCCCAAGTAGAGACATGACACAGATTACAAGATTACTTGGACGAGATTTTGACCGTAGACTTTAGGGTTTTATATTTATACTTTATGTATCATGCACTAGAAAAAGTGTGCTAAGTGTTGTTTGTAGTGCCCCTGTGCTGGTATTGCCACCAAGATTATTAGGAGAAGATTCATAAACTCCTTAAGAGTATTTGTATTGAAACCCCAGTATTTTAGTATGCATTTTCTTCAGATTATTAACTAGATTAGGGTTTATTAATGATACTAAGGGATTAACCAAACAATATAACTTGTTCGTCATTATTAGATCTATTAACATTAATTGTGTTTATTGCTGTGTTCTACGAGTAGCTACACTAGAACCCCTGATAATAGGATAGTTAGGCGACCAAGCGAGATCATGGTCTACTACCGGAGTCTATCTCGTTGAGACGAGGCTTGCTAGAATATTTCCATGATTTCCATATTGCATCTATACCTTCTCTACATCAGGAATATTCTTTGACCTGAGTTACTTGCTACCATATAATATGTTACCAGGCTTAGTCTATTAGAAGATAAGGAATATATTGTGTGCATTGTTCTCGCGTGATATATCCCTAAGTACTACACCTGATCTCTCTTGACAAGAGTCTTATTATTTGTGTGTTAGATTAATGTGTTATTTGACTGTTGTTTTGTTTAGGAGATATTTGTTACCCTATTAGAACATTAAAACAAGCTCACACGTCAAATTTGGCCGCCGTTGCCAGGAAATCTCTGAACATGATGCAGCAGAAGAACACGACAGAGAAGCTGGTATCTACAACAGATGAGTTCGAAATTATGAGAGATCCAAATAGTCACGCAAGGAGAGACTATGGCATGCCGAATTCTAAACGTTCACGAAGGAGGATGTAGCAGCATTATACTTGCAAGATGGCCAACGGAGCTTGAAGCTTTTTGGGCACCGGCCTGAATATCGAGCATCGATCGACAGTAACATAGACATCGCTCGACACCAATTTGGCATCCAAGGATATGGTGAAGCTACGAAGGATATTGTAAGACTCAACCCGGCCGACTAGGCCACGGTTGAAGCTCACGTCGCTCGTCCATACACTGACCGAACCTCTAGATCTTTTTGCCCTTAATTATAATTTTGCCTAAGGCATGGGCTATCTTAGATCTTAGCTAAAAGACCACCATTAGTCATTTCCTAGCTTAGATCATTTCTATTTACACGCAGCAGAATATTCTTATCTAACCCTCTTGATCTAATCCAATCAAGTACTCGTTCCGGTTTAATTTCTAAGACATGGTCAGTTCACTTAACTACCATTCATCTTATAGACCAACCTTGACATGATTCAAGTCAACCTAATCGAGGTTCCATTCCCTAAACCATTTACCAGCATCCTAACCAGATACTGAATCTATCCATGTATATGATATTCATACCTTTGCCACATCTCAAAGAGCTAGTAGTTCATACGGTCCAACTGTTCCAGCTAACTGAGATAGTACATCCAGCTCATCGAGCTGATACACTTGAGCTGAGCTAGAACTGAGCTGTGCCAACTGGTTGAGCTAGTACATCCAGCTCATCTAGCTGGTACACTTGAGCTGAGCTAACAACTGAGCTGTCTCCAGCTTCCATGTACCTTTTCCAGCTCTTATACACTTCGACCAGCTGCCTTGAGCTCATTTCCACCTACTTGCATATACATGAACCCTTCCCTTTGGTACTTAGTCATTCAACCAACCATCCCCACTGACCCAAGTTACCATAGAGAAGTCTTCAATGATTAAGGATACACCTCCAGCTCTTCTTAGATTATGCACCATCCAGCATCTCCTTCCCTTAACGATTATCACATTTATGTCCAACCACGGACTTCACAATGCTCAACAGCTCCTAATCAATCAACCAACCACCCCACATGAATTAGGGCTGGTGAGAAACTTACTCATATCCGATCGGCCATACTCAGACTTACCATTTAAGACAACCGTCAACACTTAACCAACACATGGACAATATGATCTAATGTGATCTAACCATCAGCAAGACCATATCAATGGAATGCCCATGTTCAGGTCCCCAAAATGACATCTTTCAAACATGTTCCAAAAACCAATTAAAACTCACTAAAACTCCTGATAAATTCCCACTAAGTGATTCCCATGGCTGAAATCCAGTGAATCCATCCAGACCACATTGGTTTCCACCATGATTAGTCCGGGCAAGGCCAAGGACTATGTTCCTGGACCGGCCAAGGCCTTGGTCTAGTGCCACTAAGTCTGAACCACCAGAAACAACCAGATTATAGAGGAACAGTAGATATATTAGTAAGGAGAAGAGAAGATATGGATTTGCCTTTACCAACCGCACAGTCCAACCAATCCATTCTTCGGTCAATCGGACCCCTTTATGTAACCGATCCACTGGGACTTGATCTAATCTACTATGGACCGACTCCAGGCCATATCCAAATAGCTATCCAAGCAATAATGAACCACGGAATTCCCTTTTCCAGAACAAAGGCGAACTGATCCATGGCTATGACCCATCGGACCAACCGTCCAATCGTCCATGGACCATGGTTTGTGGATGGTTTCACTCGGACATGACTTTTTCTCTTTACCAAAGCCAATTCCGACACCAAACCACACCATTCCTCAGGAAAATACAGAGTATGAGATGAAGAGAAAGTAATTAAAAACAGAGAAGGAAGAGACTGGATGCAACCAATGCAAAACCGACCCAACAATCCCATCGAAACCGATCGATTGTTGTGGGTGATGGTTTCATGGCCACCCCTAATTCCTTGAACGTGTGCTCTGGACCCTTGAGCCCCTTTTCCAACACTTTATCCCTTGCCTCTGATTCTTATTCCAGACGGACTTTCCTTTCCAGAATCGATCTCCACCTTGTGGTTGATTAACCGAACAATATCGACCTTGTATGGTCGATTCCTCTCTCTCTTTCTTTCTTTATCTCTCTCGTCTTTCTCTCTGTGTTTACCTCTTGAAAAAGATGATCATTTTCGTTCCCAGGGTCCTTTATTTATATAGGAAGGTGTGGGTAACTGCCCAGGCCAAGGAGACACCCTTTCGTGGGTGAATGGGAACCTTTTTATCCCATTGCATCCTTTCGCCCATAATCTACTCCCACATGCACCCTTTCGCCTATAACCATCCTCTGGCAGATTAAAGATGTACTAAACCCAATCCTTATGGCCCTGGACCAAGCCCATTGACAGCCCAAGCCATTGGCCCAATGGCTGGACCTCCTGACCCAACCTGCTGGCCCATCCACGGCCCGAACTGGTCCAACTGTCCAAGACCATAACACTCCTTCCAGCTGAGATGAGCTGATTCCCAGCTGGCCTAGATGAGTGAGCTAGTGATCCAGCTCAGGGAGCTGACCACACTCATGTGAGCTATCCCGAGCTAAGTCCAGCTGCATCCAACTGATCCAGCTTGTTGTACTTAATACCGAGCTGCCGTAGTACTTGTCTAGCTGGTTTCACCTTATCCCTTTAGTATTTGGTTAAGTTTTAGTCTCCTAATGCCCTTAACCATCCTTTTAGACCATGGAACGCCTGTCTTTAGGTCATATGACCTGACTGGTTCGTTTCCTAAACCATGGCATGTCCCGACGATCGTATCCAGGATCGGGGACATGACAAGTCTCCCCCACTTGCTATGGATTCGCCCTCGAATCCAGTGGTGAGTATTTTGCTCTTGACAGAATGTGCCATCCGAACTTAGTCTTTTCGGATATTGGAACAAAACTCGATTGGTTCCTAATAACCAAATGACATCTCCAATGATCAATTCTCTTTGACCATCGTTGTATAAGTCTCCCCCACTTGATAGGGATTTAACCAAAATCCTATCAAGTAGCCATTCTTGTTTCTGCTTATGGTACCCATACTTGGATACTTTGACCACAGTCGAGGGTCCATCAAGCATACCAACAGTGATACTTGTAATTCTATCCAAGGACATGCTTCGTGTCACTGGCCAAAACTTTCTAGGTTGCGGTCCTAGTATCCACCAAGTCTATGTCCCTGTTTCGAATATCGTCTTCTTTAGACTTTAATCTTCCTTTGATCATGTCAACGACTATATCATTTCCAGTCCCTAGGACACTACTGCATACTCGAGCCTTAGTAGATTTAACCAATCTGTAAGCCACTCGATGTATCAGACAGGTCTTAGTGAACTCGTTCCAAACTTTTAGGCTACTCGCCTCACCACAAGTCCTAGCAGACTGTTCCGATCCTTCAATCGATATGGACTCTAACCATAATGTATTGAATTACCCTTTATCCGACCACAGCCTTTCACAGCTTGTCCATACTACGATCTTAGTCCTTATCAGACTAAGTCGCCTTATTCTTAACTTCTATCCATCATTAGACTTGGTCACAATTTGATCCTGGCCCCACCCATGGACTCGACCAAGTTGCCAACCTTGTCAACTTTTGGACTTTACCATATTGCGGTCATGGTCCACTCTAGGACTCAACCGTCTCATCCCAAACCATGGTCCATCTCCGAATTGGTTGTACTGCGATCTTCTCCTTCACTGGACTTGATCGTCCTGAATCAACCTTAGGTCATTTCCGACTGGTCCACTGCGACCCTGATCCCCTCACGGACGTGGTCGTCTTATCCAGCAACTCCTCAAGTTGCTTCTTTAGCTGGCCATCTCGGCAGGAGCCATACAATAGGGACTTTTGGATAATAGGACCGTCCCTGGTTCCAGTTCTATTATGAATGGGTCCGACCTATCAGGGGGAATGCCCTGTAGCGCCCTAAACACATCATGGAATTCTCGGACCAGCGGTATTCCCTCCGGGTCACCACCCCCTACGACCTCCTTAGTGGCGATTGTGACCAGATAAGTTTCACAACCCTTCCTCATCATCCCTTCAACATGGATCGCTGACACCAACAAGCATCCAGAGATCGGACGTATACCTTGGAACCTGATCGGGGACCCACACCCACTCTCAAACTGCACACTCTCCCGGTGACAGTCTAGAGTGGCCCGATTCTTTCCAAGCCAGTCCATACCTAATATCACCTCGTGATTCTTTTAGGTGGACTACCACAAGATCCACATGCATGACCCTGTCTTGGATCACCACTGGGATGTCCTGAATCACCCCTAGTGAATTCATAACTTGCCCACCGGCCGCATTCACTACCCAAGGACAATCCCCCTGTTCCCAACAGGAACAACCCCTTTCCGAGCATCTCTGGACTAACAAAACTATGTGTAGCTTCCAGTATCGAAAAGTACGTGTGTTTCCACACCACCAATACTTAGGGTCCTTATATGAGTAGGATTTCGGTTTGATCACACATTTGGAAAACGTCCCATACCGTTCTCCAACGCGTCTTACTTTTGCGAAGGCTCACACCATTCACAAGAGCATTTATAATATGCCTCGATCTCCATCATACTAAGATACCTAACATCATGTCTTCCATTGATTGAAACGAACATCTCAAGTTTCCTCATTCTTTCTTTAGTCGGATTCATCTTGGAACTGGTCCATTTCATCGTCTCTATATAAGGAGTACTACCATGATCTATACTGAGTCTTAGTTGATCCATGTGATCACAAGTCCACTCGTGTACTAGTCATGTAGTGTCTCCCTTAATCTATATTTAACATCGCATATTACTCACTTGTTTTGAATGGCCACCAAGGAATGACACTTTTCCTCAGTAGAGTGCTGATCGTTTCTTTCAAACGCAGCCACTCTCAGGTCCATGTCACATCCATTGGTTAGGTCATTCATAAAGCAAGTTTTCAATTCTTATATTCTTCAACCCATCCATTACTTCCGATAACTAGAGCGACCAACTTTTTGTTTCAGGATCTTGCTCCTGGAGACTGTATCTTGGCTAAGCGGTTCGTCTCAGAACTTTCCCTTCCTCAAGCACGATACCTTACTTACCTCAACTCTCTATCGGCTCACCCTTATCAAGTTTTACTAATCGTCTTAGTTTCGAGAAGAAATTTTGGTTGAACTTAACATCTTTTAGCACTGTTCCTTCACCGGATCAACACTTCCAGAAAAGTGTTTGGTACCAAGGCGTGTTATGTGCTCCAATAAGCTCAAATATTCCACCTTCCTAGCTGCTCTAGCTGGTGGGTCCAGCTCAACCACCTCGGCTACAGGTGCAACTCGGCCAATAACCTTTGGAGCTACTACTTGAGCTTGAGTGGTTTGTCCCACCGAAGAGTTCACAATCGGTGTGAACACTTGAGTCATTACCAGCATTGAGTTTTCATCAGCTTGAGCTCCTCCAACACTTCCTTCATGGAAGGTTCATCTACTTGGTCAACCGACCTAAATCTTCCACCGATTATAACATTTTCGTGATCAGCTCGGTTACCAGCACGGGAAGATTCCACTTCTCTTCCTGGTCCAGCTCCAGCTGCTTTCCAGCTTCATTCAGTTGTTCTCCAGCTTTATTCAGCTGTACCCAGCTGGACTTCAGTATGATTGAGCTGGTTAACCAACAATTCAGCTGCATTGATCTCTCCCTTCAGCTGAGTAGGCAACTCCTCTTGCGGATTCAGCTCCAATGCATCCACAGGTCTGGATGCTTAAGCTGTCTCCTTGCCCCTTCTGGGACTTCTTTCCTTTTTCACCCGTGAGACCCCACAGCCGGATGTGTGGTGTCCACCCATAACCCCACTATCTTTGAGCATTGTCCTGAACAGGATCAAGCATTCTCTGATACCAATTTGTAACACCCAAACCGGCCGACTAGGCCGCGGTCGAAGCCTCACGTCGCTCGGTCCATACACTGACCAACCTCTAGATTTTTCGCCCTTAACTATAATTTGCCTAATGGCATGGGCTATCGTAGATCTTAGCTAAAGACCATCTTAGTCATTTTATAGCTTAGAGATCATTTCTATTTACACGCAGCCTGAATATTCTTATCTAATCCTTAATCTAATCCAATCAAGTACTCGTCCGGTTTAATTGTCTAAGACATGGTCAGTTCACATAACTACCATTCATCTTATTGAACAATCCTTGGACAGTTCCAGTCACACTGATCCGAGGTTCCATTCCCCTAAACCATTCTACCAACATCCTAACCAGATGCTAATTTATCCATGTATATGATAGTTCATACCTTTTCCATCTCCACAGAGCTTAGTAGTTCATCGGCCCAACTGTTCCAGCTAACTGAGATAGTACATCCAGCTCAGCGAGCTGATACACTTGAGCTGAGCTAGGAATGAGATGTGCCTAAATGGTCGAGCTAGTACAGCCAGCTCATCTAGCTGGTACACTTGAGCTGAGCTAACACTGATATCTCCAGATTCCATGTACCTTTTCCAGATCTTTATACACTTCGACCAGCTGCCTTGAACTCATTTCCACATACTTGCATATACATGAACCCTTCCCTTTGGTACTTAGTCATTCAACCCAACCATCCCCACTGACCAAGTTACCATAGAGAAGTCTTCAATGATTAAGGATACACCTCCAGCTCTTCTTATCTCATGCACCATCCAGAATCTCTTTGGCTTTAACGATTATCACATTATGTCCAACCCGGAACTCACAATGCTCAACAACTCCTAATTCAATCAACCAACCACCCCACATGAATTAGACCTGGTGATAACTTACTCATATCCGATCAGCCATACTCATAATACCATTTAAGACAACCTTCAACACTTAACAACACATGGTCAGTCTGATCTAAGGTGATCTAACCCATCGGCCAGACCATATCATGGAATGCCCATGTTCAGGTCCAAAAATGACCTCTTTCAAACATGCTCAAAAAACTAATTAAAATTCATGATAATTCATGATTAATCCCCACTAAGACATTCCCGTGATCAGAATCCAATGAATCCACGCGGACCATATTGAACCCGAACTTGAGCAGTCCAGACAAGGCAAGGACTATGCTCCTGGTCAGGCCAAGTCTTGGTCCAATACCATTGAGTCTGAACCATCAGACACAACCAGAATAGAGAGGAACAAAGATAAAACAGTAAGGAAGAAGAGAAGATATGTATTTGGCCTTAACCAACAGCACAGTCCAACCAATCCATTATTAGGTCAATCGGATCCCTTTCTGTAACCGATCCATTGGGACTTGATCTTATCTACTTGGACCGACTCCAAGCCATATCCTAATATCCCATCCTAGAACAGTGAAACAACAGAATTCCCCTTGCCAGAACAAATGCAAACCGATCCATAGCTATGACCCATCGGACCAATCGTCCAATCTTCCATGGACCATGGTTTGTGGTTGGTTCCACTCGGACATGAACTTGGCTCTTTACCAAGCCAATTCCGACACCAAACCACACCATTCCTCATGCAAATACTGAGTAAGAGGTAAAGGGAAAGTAATGAAAATAGAGAAGGAAGATATTAGATGCAATGAATGCGAAACCTACCCAACATTCCATCGAACCGATCGATTGTTGTGGGTGATGATTTCATGGCCACCCCTAATACCTTGAACGTGTGCTCTGGACCCTTGAAGCCCTTTTCCAACACTTTATCCTCGCCTCTGATTCTTATTCCAGACTGACTTTCCTTTCCAGAATCGATCTCCACCTTTTGGTTGATTAACCACACAATATCGACCTTGTATGGTCGATTCCTCTCTCTCTCGCCTTTCTCTCTGTGGTTTACCTATGAAAAAGATGATTATTTTCGTTCCCAGTGTCCTTTATTAATAGAGGAAGGCGTGGGAACCTCCTAGGCCAAGGAGACACCCTTTTGTGGGCGAATGGGCACCTTTTGATCTCATTGCATCCTTTCGACCATAACTGCTTCCACATGCACCCTTTCACCTATAGCCATCCTCTGGCAGATTCCAGATGGACCTACACACATCCTTAAGGCCCTGTACCAAGCCCATAGACTTCCCAAGCCATTGGCCCAATGGCTGGACCTCCTGAGCCAACCGGCTGACCGAACCACGGCCCGGACTGGTCCAACTGCCCAAGACCATAACACTCCGTCCAGCTGAGATTAGCTGACTCCCAGCTGAGTGAGCTAGTGATCCAGCTCAGGGTGCTGACCACACTTACTGTTAGCTAGCCCGAGCTAAGTCTAGCTGATCCAGCTTGTTGTACTTAATATCGAGCTGCCGTATTACTTGTCCAGCTGGTTTTACCTTATCTCCTTCAGTATTTGGTTAAGGTTTAGTCTCATAATGCCCTTAACCATACTTTTAGACCATGGAACACATGTCTTTAGTTCATATCACCTGACTGGTTCGTTTCTTTAAACCATGGCTTTTCCCGACGATCCTATCCAGGATCGGGGACATGACAAGAACACTTCTCATAAATCCGCTTACAGCTTCATGCCCTTTATCTTTCAGTTATGAGGTGAGAATAGTGGAACCCTTTCAAGAAAATATGAGATATCTTTGTTTTTCACCTTCTACTTGATCGCACCATTAGAATAACTTTGAGGGATCAATGTTAAGTCGCCCTTGATCCTTTTACACTTCATCTTCTTCTTAGCCTTTCCCTCGGACTTATGTGATTCATTATTCATGGCTTCTTTGACATTTCCCTTATTACTTAGTGTTCCTGAGGCATCACAACGTGCAAAGGATCATCAACATAACCAATGCATGAAGCTAGATGCATAATTCTGTTTTGAGGTACAATATTGTAGAAGACTTTCTCATCAATTTTTGCAAATGAAATTATTTCCTTAGACATATCAATTATTGCATCCACTATAGCCAGAAAATCTCTTCCTATAATGACAGGCCTGTTTTAAACCACTTTTCATCTCCATAACCTAAAACTGAATGGGAACAATGCAATTCCTAATACTCACATCCAAACTGTTGACAGTGCCTTATAGAGATTTTGTGGAGAAGTCTGCAAAGGTCAAAGTAAGCTTTCGAGCTTCTGTAGTAAGATCTAGTCTTCATAAATATCCTTAGACAAGACACTAAATGTCGACCTAGTATCTTAGAGAGAATTCAAGGAAATTAACTCCTAATATAGTGCATGGAACCACAAAATTCGCAAGGTCTTCTAACTTTGCAGTTTTTCACCCCTGAAATGCACTCCTAACTTTGTCAAACAATGTCTAATCTCCTCCATAGATTCACTCGTGTATTTGAAGAATTTATTCATGTGGTAATCGTCCCAAGCATCCTCAAATGGAATAGTATCAGCAATCCATTTCACATTTTATGAAAACAAGCCATATCTTTTTCACTAATGGGCTCTCTCATAGGTTTTAGCACTGCATGGTATGGAATCATGGGTTTGAAGATATCTTCCTCAACCGGTTTTGGCGTTTCAGAAATATGAGAGACTTTTCATGAAGGGTGTCGACCGACACTACAAATTTTTCGATCAACACCAAGTTCTGGTGTCCACACCCTTGTGTAGAGAGTGGTCGATTTTGGTTTGTTGTGAGGAAAATTCTCGTCTTTTCTTAATTGGTGTTGATCGACACTGTCATGGTGTTGACCGATACATGTCTCCAGTGTCGACTCCTTCAAAAAATTAGTGTCGGATGTTGTCAATTTCTCTTTGATGAAACTCAAATTCCTGAGAGTTTTGATGGGTTTCCACTGACACTAAGCTTGGGTCACCCAAACATCATCTTCCATCCCTTCAAGCTCCATGATTTCATATGTATTAATGCCTCTCTTCAGCACTGGGGTGAGTTGCTTTTCACTCTCGGACATGATGATGGCATTGACAAAATGCTTTGGGTTGGTCTATGTCTTTCGAGGGAGAAATCCTTCTTTCCTTTTTACAGATTCGGAAATATGTGCAACATGAGTATCCAACTTCTTAACACGAGTATTCAAAACATCAAAATTCCCATTCAAGTCAGCATATATGGAATTCATCTTGCCATTGAACTCCACAGTCAATTTTGGCTGACCTTCTAGGATATGAACCATGCTTCGTTTTAAAGTTGTTTTTGTTATGAAAAGGCTTCTACAATTGAGAACTTTGACTGTAACCCTGATCAATTTTATTGAAAAAATTGACATCCTTCTCTTCAGTTGGTTCAAAGATTTCAACCTCTGCAGCAAACTGAACTTGCTTCTTTCTCACAAGGAAATTACGAACATAATCTAGCTTAGTGTTCACCTCAGTAATCTGCCTATCCATGTTTCTGCTAATCTCTTCCAATCAAGGTCTACATTATTTGTACTATTGCTAGATGTCAAGTTCTCAAAACACTTATTTAGCTTCCTCTGATCTTATGGTACTGAAGTTTCCTTCACTTGCAGCATCCAGAGCCATCTGGTACCTCCAATTTATGCCTCTAAAGAAGACGCCCAATAATTGAACATCATTGAAACCATTGTGTGGGCAATCTCTCTGAAATGCTTTGAATCTCACGCAAGAAATCTTTAAAGCTTCAATAAGACCCTAAGAAAAGGTAGAGATCTTGTTTCTCAGCTCTTCAGACCTTTGATCATGAAAGAATTTGTTGAGCAAGGTTTTTTTAGTATCCTCCCAAGAGGTCAAAGATCATGGCTGCAACTGCTTGAACCAATAAACTGCATCCTCATAAAGAGAGTATAAGAACAATTTGCAGAAAATGTAGTCTTTAGACACACCATTCAGCTTGATGTGCATCACTAAATCCTCAAACTTCTCAACGTAGTCCATAGGGTGCTCATGAGGAAGACCATAAAAGAGATGTTGTCCCATTGTCCCATAAGAGTGTCGTATGCAGGTTTCAGCTCAACGTCATTACTCTTGAATACATGAGGTCGAATAGAAGACATGTTAGAATATAACTCATCTTCAAGTGTTCTCCCACGAACAGATCCACAATTCCCAACTTCTCCAGAAAAAAATACTTCAACGAGAGTCATATTTCCTTGTGCATCAATCTTATGGCATGATCTATTCCATGCATGACCCTCTTGGTCTCATAAGACTCCTTCAGCATCAGTAACTAGTATAATTGGACAACTATCCCTACAGATTTCTTTGTTTTCCGGTTGGTTTGTTCTAACTCTAACAACTCTTGATACCAGAGGTTCAAAAGATGATTTGTCTTGTGGCCCATAGTACTGCGATGCATATGCTTGAAAAACACAAGATGAAGAGAAAGAACTGTAAGTAAATAAAAATAAAATTTAGTCAAATTTCTACACCTAACCTAATGGTGAATCAAAGAGTCCCCGACAACTGACCAAAATTTGATATGCTCAAATATAGTTACTAATGAGATAATCTGAAAATTGAGAGATTCGGTCGCCGTATTTAGGGTCGAATCCACATAGATGCAAGATCACTCGATAGATATCAGTTTTTGAATTAAGATAAAAATAATTAAATATAAAGTGAATAACAGAGAGACTACGGCGATTGTAGTTTGATTAGGAAAATGCACTAGACTCATGATATTCTAAGATAAATCAAAGTTGTAGATCAGAGAAATTGATAAGAGTTTAATTAAGAATTACTCTTGAACTCAAATCATAATATTCAAATAAAATCAAATTTTGTTGCAGATATTGTCAATGTCTAGATCAGATCATATACTTCCAAATTTCTTTGCAAACTCAACAGTTCATACAATTTTTTAAAAACAAGTTTGATAAGTTCACAAAATCCCTAAACCATTTTTCTTTGCGAATAGGTATTTTTCTCTTCTAAGATTAAATCAGAAAATCAATTACACTTTCATATCTACTAATTATCATAAAATCTAAATTCAGAGTCGTCAATCTACAACTAGTATTAAGTTCAATCCAGATGAAGAATATAAGATTGCCCTAACAATATTTCTATTCTAACAATTCATCATTAACCTTTGAGAAACATAAATCTAACAAGTAGATTACTCTGACATTATTAATAAAATAGAAATCATGAATGAATAAATTACATTAAGAAATCAGTAAGAGAAATAAAGAAGTTTTGAAATCTTCTCTATGTGAATTCTGATTTGTCTCTTCAGAAACCTTAGAAACTTTTCTCCAAGTCTGAATAATGTAACAAAACTCTTAAAGACCTAATTATAGTCTATAACATGAAAATGACTTGACTCCAAATAAGTGGAAATTTTGGGTCATTCTCCAATTTTTTTGATCGACACCATGTCAAAAGATGGACTCGACTTGATGTTTTCAGCTGCAATGCTCATCAGGCTCCAAAGTGCTCCATAATCCCCATTCTTGTCCAAAGCATACATAATCCTACAATGACTCATAAAAATTGAAACTTATGTAAAAGACTCTAAAACCAGACTTATATCATGGTCCAAAACCCCATAAAATCGGACTTATCTCCTCCTCCTTTACAAGATATCAGTTTGCTGAACTCAATATGGGCGGCCACGACACGATTCGCCGAATTTTTGGAGATTGTATTGACAACTATTTCAGGCGAGCACTTTGGAACTGGTGGTTTTGGTTCACCGCTCTCCGACCAAACATGCACATGTAGCTCTATGTCTCTTACTTTGGCCTGATTTGCTCTATGGTGTGGGTTTTGTCCCAACTTTCAGGTTCATTTATGCCTCTTGGTATCCATATTTCATATATATGGTTTCATCCTATGTTCATGTGCTCTTGACATTTAGCTCCAGATTCAGGCAGATAGGGTCTCTCTCTCTATCAGTGTTGGCTACAGTTCTGGAATCTTTTCAAATGATTCTAGCCGGCCAACATCATCCTTCACCTCTGTGTTAGTCCTCTTGCAATCCTTGGCTTTGCCCTTCAACTGTTAGTAATCTCAACAATACATCTTTAAGGGATTGTTGTTATTTGGTAACACATCATATGTGCCTTTCAAAAAAAATCTTCAACTGAGGAACAATCAACACTTGTTGCATAGAGACATTATCAATCAAGCTCTATCACATAGGAGAGTAGCTTACTATTACTTTGCAGCCAAACTCAAACTCTTTGAGTTGAATATTACAACGTCCGGCAAAACTTTGAATATGATATATCTTTCGATTAATAGTTTTAGGGATATAAGTGACCCTTTTTTACGGGTCTCTTTGTCCCTTTAACTTCTCTAAAATTTTTGTGAGTGTTTGTCGGTAGTCAACTGAGCTGGTTATGGGTTGGAGTATTTAGGCCCATACACAGAAGACCTGGGCTTTGGTTTGTTGAGCCTGCAAAAGAGAAATATCAAAATTGCACCGTTTTGATTAATGGGAAAGCTTTATCTTCTTCATCAAGAAGAAAAGAGAGGGTCGACGTTCTGTTAAGAAAACAGAATAGAGAGAGAGAAAATCAGGAGAGAGAGAGAGTCTTATCTCAGGAAGATTGCGACGGAGACGGCGAAGAGCTGATCGTGATCTATCCAAGGAGAATCTGATTACCTGGAGTGTATTTCAGAGGTAGTCTTTACACACTGATCTTGGTTGTGATCCAGTTACGTGTGTAGAAAGATACCAAGACTCTGTATTGCTTTCTGATGAGCTAGTGCTTGCTTGAGAGTTTCGATCTCTCCCCGGACAGTAGGAACGAAGTCCGGGTAAACAAATCTTGTGTTGTTTGCTTTACTCGCATTACCTGATAACACAAAGAACATCGATCGCCATTATCAGTCAAACTGTAAACAAAGTCAAGATCTAACACTAACAAGTGGTATCAGAGCAACCAGGTTTGTGTACTGGAGTTGATTGCGGGTGAACGTGATCAAAGGTGTTCATCGATCTTAAGATATTGTGGATCGGTGTGTGTTACGAGCTCGGATCTTGATGGAGGCTGTTACTAAGTTTGAGATGGAGAAGTTCGATGGGAAAGGGGATTTTGGAATGTGGAAATTCAAAATGCTTATGCAGCTTGAATTACAAGGACTGGGGAAGATTCTGCAAGGAGATTCTGGTGAATCATCTGACAAGGATGATCCAGACTCAAAGTTAAAGGCAAAGGAAGAAGAACCAGATCCAAAATTAAGGAGAAGGATGCTAGAGCAAGGAATCTGATATGTACTAAGCCTTACTAATATTGTATTGAGGAAGGTAATGAAGGAACAAACAGCTGCGGGAGTCTGGAGAGCACTGGAAGCTGACTATCAGACAAAGACCTTACCAAATAGAATCTACTTGAAGCAGAGTTTTGCAAGTTTTAAAATGTCTGAGCAGAAATCCATTGAAGAAAATTTGGATGGCTTTCTCAAGCTGGTTGATGATTTAGCAAGCCTAAACATTATGGTGTCTGATGAAGATCAGGCCATTCCAAGTGCTGTCCAGTCTACCACCTCAATATGACTCCCTTGTGCATACGTTGAAGTATGGTAACAGCAAAGAAACTTTAACCCTAAAGGAAGTCACTACTTCGGCATACTCTAAGGAAGCTGAGTTAAGAGAAAAATGACTTATAGGGAAGTCAAGTTCAACTGCTGAAGGACTGGTTGTTTCAAGAGGAAACAGTGAGAAGCGTCAAGGGGGAAAGCAAGGGAGAGGTAGAAGTAAGAGCAGAGAGAGCAGATTCAAGAGGAATCCTAGATCACAGACACCCTCAAAACCAAGAGAGTGCTGGGTCTGTGGACGTGAAGGTCATTTCAAAAGAGATTGCCCTGAACGGAAAGATGTGAACAGGCAACAAAATGCAAATGTTGTATCAAGAAAGGAGCCTATGATTTTAACAGCAAGTGTCCATGACACTCGTGATCAGTGGGTTCTAGATTCTGGTTGCACGTTTCACATCACACCAGATAGAGAAGCTCTATTTGACTTTAGAGAGCTAAATGGAGGAAAGGTTCTAATGGGGAATAATACTTACAGTGAAGTGACTGGAATTGGGAAGTTGAAGATTGTGAATCCAGACAGTACAGAAAGTGATTCTTACGGATGTACGCTACATGCCAACCATGGGTAGAAATTTAATTTCTTATGGGCAACTAGAGAAGAGTGGGTGTAGTTATGAAGGGTCTGGATTTCAATGTAACTTTCTCAAAGGATGGACAACGTGTGCTCACAGGAACTTACAGAGAAGGTTTGTACTTCTTAAATGGAAGTGTACAGAAGGGAATAGTCTCTATTGCTAGACCTGAAGTTGATACTACGAGAAGGTGGCATTCAAGACTAGGTCACATGGGACTTAAATGCATGAATGAGTTAGTCAAAGGTGGCTATCTTGACGGTAAAGAAGTTCATACACTCGACTTCTGTGAGGAATGCGTTCTTGGGAAATCTCAAAGCAGAGTTTTCAAGAAGGGAAGCACACGTCTAAGGAACCACTGGAGTATATTCACTCAGACTTGTGGGGATCATCTAATGTTGAAGAGAGCCTTGCAGGGTGCAAATACTTCATCACGTTTATTGATGACTATTCAAGGAAAGTGTGGATTGATTTTCTAAGGACTAAAGATGAAGCATTTCAAAGTTTCAAGGAATGGAAACAGCTTGTTGAGAACCAAACAGGAAAACGAGTGAAGTGTCTCAGGACAGACAATGGTTTGGAATTTTGCAACAAAGCGTTTGATGGGTTATGCAAGAGTTCAGGGATCAAAAGACACAAGACATGTGCCTACACACCGCAGCAAAATGGTGTGGCAGAAAGAATGAATAGAACAATTATGAACAAGGTTCGAAGTATGCTAGCTGAGACAGGGTTTGGCAAACAGTTTTGGGCTGAAACAGCTTCCACGGCGGTATATCTAATTAATCACTCTCCTACATCAGCATTGAGCTTTAAGATTCCAGAAGAAGTCTGGTCAGGGAGGAAGGTGACACTTGGTCATCTGAGAAGATTTGGCTGTGAAGCTTTGTTCATACTGTTCAAGACAAGATAAGTCCTAGAGCTACTAAAGGTTACTTCGTAGGATATCCCCAGGGTGTTAAAGGATACAGAGTCTGGTTGCCAGAGGATGGGAAGTGTACCATCAGCAGAAATGTGACATTTCATGAGGATAAAGTGTTTAAAGATAAGGCTGAACCGAGTCCTAAGAAGCTTAAACAAGAAAAGAAGGGAAAACATGTTTCATTCAATCTTGATAAGACGTTTAAAGACTCAGAATCAGGTGGAGTTCTATCAGGAAGTGCGGGACAAGTCCTCAAGTTCAGAGTCAGAGGAATCAGAAAGTTCGGATTCGGATTCAGTGGAACAAACAGAAATTGATACTACTCAAGCAGGGTCATCGTCAGAGAGCCTAAGTGACTATGTGCTGGCTCGAGATAGAGCTAAGAGAGTTGTAAAGAAGCCATCGATGTATGAGGAAGGTGGGGACTATGTTGTCGCATATGCATTGATGTGTGCTCAAGATATTGATATAGAAGAACCTAAAACTGTCGCAGAAGCAAAAGGAAGCAAGTACTGGAAACACTGGAGGTTAGCCATGAAGGAAGAAATTGATTCATTGTCTAAGAACAAACGTGGTTAGTGGTTGACAAACCAGAGAGGAAGAAGATTGTTGGTTGTAAGTGGATTTTCAAGTACAAGGAGGGGATTCCAGGTGTGGAACCTCCTAGGTTCAAGGCTCGATTGGTAGCTAAGGGTTTTACTCAAATCGAAGGTATTGATTACAACGAGGTTTTTTCTCCAGTGGTAAAGCATGTGTCTATACGTCTATGCTATCAGTGGTGGTTAATTACGACATGGAACTAGAACAGCTAGATGTAAAGACGGCTTTTCTTCATGGAACTCTAGATGAGGAAATCTATATGAATCAGCCTGAAGGGTTTATTGAGAGAGGAGACGAGTCTAAAGTGTGTCTACTTAAGAGGTCCTTATATGGATTGAAGCAGTCTCCAAGGCAGTGGAACCAAAGATTTGATGAGTTCATGAAGAGACAAGGGTATGGTCAGAGTGTCCATGATCCGTGTGTGTACTTTAAAGGAAAAACGTTGGAGGACAAGGTCTTCTTACTACTCTACGGTGGACGATATGCTAGTTGCTTCTAGAGATATGAGGAAAATTCAAAGATTGAAAGAAAGCCTGAAGTCAGAGTTTGAAATGAAGGACTTAGGGAAAGCTACTCGTATCTTGGGAATGGATATCCTACGTGACAGACAGAAGGGAATTCTAAAGCTTTCACAAGAGAAATACTTGCGTCAAATATTGAAAAACTTCAATATGGAAGGTGCAAAACTAGTGGTTACACCTGTGAGTTCCCAGCACAGATTGAGAAAGCTATCTGATGAAGAGGTCAAGGAAGAAGCAACTACATGGACAAAGTACCTTATGCTAGTGCTGTTGGAAGCCTAATGTATGCTATGATTGGATCTCGACCTGACTTGGGATTTGCTATTTGTCTGATCAGCAGATACATGTCCCAACCAGGGATAGCTCATTGGGATGCTGTCAGATGGGTTTTCAAGTATCTAACAGGGGCTTTGAATATTTGTCTAACGTTCACTAAACAGGAGGTGTTTGAAATTGTTGGGTACAGTGATTCAGATTACAATTCAGATTTGGATCGCAGAAGATCAGTTTCAGCTTATCTTTTCCAAGTTGGAGGAAACACTGTCAGTTGGCGAGCCACACTGCAGTCTGTGGTGGCATTGTCAACCACAGAAGCTGAGTATATGGCTCTCACTGAAGGCAGCTAAGGAGGGTAAATGGTTAATGATGATTTGCGGTGAATTGGGTTTCAACTTTTAAGAGCTTACAAGTTATATTGTGATGCACAGAGTGCGATATGCCTAGCTAAACAATGCAGTTCATCATGGCAGAACAAAGCATATGGATACTAAGTATCATTTCATCAGGGATAAAGTACATGAAGGTTCCGTTAACCTAATCAAGGTGCATACTACCCTAAATGCAGCTGATTTTCTGACAAGTGTTTACCTGGTCGGCGTTCAGAGATGTCTGGAGCTGGCCAAGATCCTCGCTTGATAAGGAGAGTGGTGCAGGAGGTGACTTTGTCGTTTGGGTTACCTTCGCACAGATGGAGAGAAACAGAGATGAGTTTCTCGGGAAAAGGAAATCGACATGCTATAGTTGTGTGATGAAATACAGTTGAAGTAAAGGGAAGAAAGGGAAACTTACTTTGTTGGATAATAAACCAGAGGAGGCAGATGGAAAAGGGGATCATCTTTCTTCTTGAGTCCGGCGGTAAAGCTGAAGGTTTTTCCTTTGTCAACTAAGTGGAGTTGAAACAAAGGAAGGAGGAAGAGGTTGAGATTGAACTGCCGAGGAGGTTGTGAGCTGATTGGTTCAGGTGGAGCTCTCGGCAGAGACGACTTTCATCGAGGAGGAGAACAGGATTAGGGTATTTCAGACAGGTGAACCGACAAAGGCGGAGATTGTGAGTGTTTGTCGGTAGTCAACTGAGCTGGTTATGGGCTTGGAGTATTTAGGCCCATACACAGAAGACCTGGGCTTCGGTTTGTTGAGCATGCAAAAGAGAAATATCAAAACTGCACCGTTTTGATTAATGGGAAAGCTTTATCTTCTTCATCAAGAAGAAAAGAGAGGGTCGACGTTCTGTTATGAAAACAGAATAGAGAGAGAGAGAATCAGGAGAGAGAGAGAGTCTTATCTCAGTGAAGATTGCGATGGAGACGGTGAAGAGCTGATTGTGATCTATCCAAGGAGAATCTGATTACCTGGAGTGTATTTCAGAGGTAGTCTTTACACACTGATCTTGGTGTGATCCAGTTACGTGTGTAGAAAGATACCAAAACTCTGTATTGCTTTCTGATGAGCTAGTGCTTGCTTGAGAGTTTCGATCTCTCCCGGACAGTAGGAAACGAAGTCCGGGTAAACAAATCTTGTGTTGTTTGCTTACTCGCTTTACCTGCTAACACAAAGAACATCGATCGCCATTATCAGTCAACTGTAAACAAGTCAAGATCTAACACTAACAATTTTGTTTTGTTTGTAGTTGTTTCCATTATTCGTTTTCCCGTTGACTTTATTTCTGGTTGTAATAGTTTCATCCTTTTAGGCTTTTAATTTTATATAAACACTTGTTGTTCATAACAAAAAAGCAGGACATAGACTATTATCGATGTAAATCTATATGTTTGTATTTTGATACAGTATTTTGTTAATAACATGTAAATGTAATCGTTATCACAATATATAATCTTTTAGTTTTGTTACATTCTTATAAATGAAAGGACTTACGTAAATGATTTCTATTCACCAAAAGGTCACTTTGACAATCTCCTATTTCGAAGTATTATTTGTCATAATGGTAAATCGTGCTATTAAAAAATCGGTTTTCAGAGACGGAGATGCAACCATATTCCATGTGAGCTAAACATTAAATGATTTTATATTAATTAGAAAAATTAATTGTATTGCAAACAACAGCTGGAAGCTTCATTTTTGGACTTACAATAGGATTTCTCCAAAAATCACCATTTAAAATAGGTTGTTCGTGGGGACACCGGAATTTATATTATCTGCTCCGAGTTTCAAAATAAATAATAAGATGAATATATAGGGTAGATCTTGCCAGTGAAGCATCCTATATACTAGTATACAGATAATGCTATCGCATGATAATAATTTGATAAGAGGAAATAGAAAACAATAGGGCTAACGTCAATAACCATGCATGTGATTTGACCGGAAACCTCGACTATTAGATATTAAAAATTATCAAGCACGAGGCCCTGTTTGCATACTAAAATAAATGAAATATCCATCAGCTGCACCAAAAACGCTATTAAAAAGAAGCCATTTGGATGTGAAAAAGCCATCCTAAACTTCTTCTATTGAAGAAACACCAACAACTAAAAGCAAAATGGGCTTTAATAAAGTTTCCTCTCATAGGGGCTGCTTTTGCTCCTAACCATCATCGTCTCTCCGGCAACAGCCGATGGTCCTGTTTGCCGCCATCGACCAACTAGCCGGCAAGTTCCCTGAAGGTTTTTATTTGGCACGCTACTGCGCATACCACGTACAGTATACGTTCATAAATATATCTTGACCGTTCTCTTACTAGTATATAGTTATCATTTTCATATTATTGAAATTATATGTAGATCTCTAACTTCATATTGCTTTCATTTTCGAAAACCGTGTTTACAAAGGTTACACTCTAACATTACAGCAGCATACGACTAGATAAGTGTAATAATGTGTCTTCCACAACACTTGTAGATCGAATACCTATTTCCAGCGGTGGTCCTCGACATAGACAATGAAACATTAGTGCTTAGGGACTCAAAATATATTAGAAAAAAGTTCCCAAATTGTGTTTGAGCAAAAATTAACAAGCTTTTACTAAATTATTTAGAGCTTCTTTAATTCTTAGGACTCGCTCCGCTGATTATATCATATTCACATACTATGTCTTCTATATGTAGAAACCGTCTTATCAAGTTTTTATTTTATAAGTATAGATCATTTGCTAAGCCGATCAACTCTCTTGGTTATGTCACTAATTAGGTGAAGGTGCATTAATGAAACTTGTCGTGGACCATCTTTATGGATGTCTACTGTAAGCGATATCCAGGTTACCATTTACTTTTCTTACTGTCTCTTAACTTTATATTTAGATTATATTTTTTTGTTTAATTAATGAAACCATCTAATAATTGTTGTCTTTAAAATTATAGAGAGATGCAATAACGATAACGGTGACGAGGCGTTGACTTCTTCATCGTATAAGTAACATACAGCTATATTAATTTATAAAGTCAGTATTAACTTATAGAGTATTAATTGTATTTTGCAGGAAGATATCCAACTGATGAAGAATCTCTAAACACAGACGCCTTCAGGCTCTCAATCGCGTGGCCCAGAATATTCCCTCGTGAGTCAATTTGTTCTGATTAATACAAAATTTATAGTCAATAGTTACTTCGTGTTAGAATGAGTTGCTGCATTTAAATTTATTATGATGTTTAAGTACTAATAAACCAAAGTAACGTTTAATCAGATGGGAGAAAGGAGAAAGGAGTGAGCCAAGCTCTGGTGTGCAATTCTACCACGACCTCATCGACGAGCTCCTAAGAAATGTTAAATATTTTATATTTTCTTAAGTGGAAACTATGATGAGAAAAACAAAATTTAATAAATTACCACTCCTATTCTGGAAACAAACTTTTTTTTGTTTAGGTATAATTCCATTCAGTTGACTGTTTTTCACTGCGACATTCCACAAGATCTAGAAGACGAATATGGTGGCCTTCTTAAGCAATAATATTGTGTAAGATTATTGTAAAAATTACACCAGATTTTGTTTATATACAACCTGACTAACACAAACAAATGCAGGAAGGATTTCCAGGGAGTATGCAGATTTTGTGTTCCAGAATTACGGTGCAAAAGTGAAACCACTGGATCACATTCAACGAGCCATGGGTTTACTCTCACGCCGGCTTTATGACATAGGCAAGAAAGCACCCGGACGTGCTCTTCTTACGTCAATCCTAAGTGCCAAGACGGACGATCAGGATACGAGGCTTACCTCGTCAGTCATAACCTCCTTATCTCTCATGCAGAAGCCGTTGAAGCTTTCCGAAATTGCCGAAAACGTAGAGATTAATTTAATTTCAAACCATGTTCTGTTGTAATTTTCTTTTCGATATGATCGTTTGGTTTGTGTCATGCTTATTTATGGCCTCAGTGTAAAGGCGGAAGATCGGAATCGCACATAGTCCCGGCTTGGTTTGAACCACATGACTTTGATGATTCACAAGATGGTGCGTCCATTGAGCGTGCACCTTGACTTATGATGGGATGGTAAGTAGTAAAAAGATTTGCAATATTAGATACATCTCTTAAAAACGTACTTATAAACCATATAATTTCTATTTGATTATTATTATTTGTAGCATCTGGATACTACTACATTTGGAGATTATCCACAGATAATGAAAGACATTGTTGGACATAGGTTGCCTAAATTTACTAATGCTCAGAAAGCAAAACTGAAAGACTCGACTGATTTCGTTGGGCTTAACTACTACACGTCCAAGTTTTCAAACCATTTGAGAAGCCAGATTATTCTAAACCAAGATGGGATGCAAGATTCTCTTATATCATGGGAAAGTAAGTTTCTTTTCTCTGTAAAAACCGAACGAAGAAAATACATATCAACAAATCAAATGAAAGACTTCTTCTTATGTGGTACTTAAATCAAAACCTATTTTTGTTTTTCAGCTAAGAATGCACAAAACTACAGCATCGGTAGCCAGGTATGCATCTAACTAAAGTAACGGCAACTTTAGTTTATAATACATAATTAATATTACGCAGGATCATGTAGTTTAATTAGTCGTTTGTGTCACCATTGTGTCATTATTCGGTTTCAACCTGCAAACTGCATGCATGTTGTAAAATAATATGATACATAATAACATTTTTACTTTTGTTTAATTTCAGCCCCTTACCGCTGCAATGAACGTCTTACTCGAGAGGCTTGAGAAATTCTCTTGAAATACATCAAGGATAGTACGCAAACCCCAGAAATTATGCATCATGGAAAATGTAATTAACTACGAGCATTATTATGTGATTTATTTAATTTTAAAAACATATATATTAAATATACTGATCGCATATTATTTTCACGGATACGGCAGAAGAACTCTGGGGCTGCCAGAATCGGCGTTCAACTTGGCCCACTGCTGATCATAATAGGAAATACTATCTCCAGAGGCATCAATCTTTTTGAGGTATGCACAGAAGCTGTTCGTATTATTATTTCTCATCCTATTCCATATTACGATTACATGAAATAGTAAGAGAAAAATACCTAGTCGTGCTCAATAAAAAAAAAAAAAATGTTAAACAGGGATAATTATCTAATCGTTGAAGCACCTTATCAGAACCACTTGCGCGATATCCATATATATAAAATAAATTGGTTACAGATACTTAAATGATCTAATAAATTCTGATTGATAGCTCATTCTGCATAAGGAAATTTGGAGGCAAAGATACCAGAATAACTAAGAATCCGAGATCTCCTTAGACTATATCAATAGACATTGACAATATTCTGCAACAAAATTTGATTTTATTTGAATATTATGATTTGAGTCAAGAGTAATTCTTAATTAAACTCTCTATCAATTTCTCTGATCTACAACTTTGATTTTTTTATCTTAGAATTATACATGAGTCTAGAATGGCATTTCCTAATCAAACTACAATCGCCGTAGTCTCTCTGTTATTACACTTTTATATTTAATTATTTTTATCTTAATTCAAAAAACTGATATCTTTATCGAGTGATCTTGCATCTATGCTGGATTCGACCCTAAATTCGGCGACCGAATCTCTTCAATTTCAGCATTATCTCATTAGCTAGACTATATTGCAGCATATCAAATTTGGGGTCAGTTGTCGGGATCTCTTTTGATCCACCATTAGGTTAGGTGTAGAAATTTGACTAAATTTTTATTTTTATTTACTTACAGTTCTTTCTCTTCATCTTGTAGTTTTCAAGCATTATTGCCATCGCAGTACTATGGGCCACAAGACAAATTCATCTTTGAACCTCTGGTACAGAGTTGTTAGAGTTAGACAAACAACCGCCGAAAACAAAGAAATCTGTAGGCGATAGTTGCGTCCAATTATACTAGTTACTGATGCTGAAGAGTCTTATGAGACCAGAGGCGTCATGGCATTGGAATAGATCATGCCATAAGATTTGAACTGCACAGGGAAATATGACTCTCGTTGAAGTATTTTTTTCTGGAGAAGTTGGGGAATTGTGGATCTGTTCGTGGCAGGCAGAACACTTGAAGATGGTTATATTCTACATGGTCTTCTATTTCGCCTCTGTATCAAGAGTAATGACGTTTGAGCTGAAACCTGCATACGACACTCTTATGGGACAATGGGACAAACATCTCTTTTATGGTCTTCCTCATGAGCCCCTATGACTACCGTTGAGAAGTTTTGCAGGATTTTAGTGATGCACATCAAGCTGAAATGGTGTGTTCTAAAGACTACATTTTCTGCAAATTGTTCTTCATACTCTCTTTATGACGGATGCAGTTTTATTGCCGTTCAAGCAGTTGCAGCCATGATCTTTGACCTCTTGGCCGAGGATAAACTAAAAAAACCTTGCTCAACAAATTCTTTTCATGATCAAAAGGTCTGCCATAAGAGCTGGAGAAACAAGATCTCTACCTTTTCTTAGGCGGTCTTATTGAAGTTTTAAAGATTTTCTTGCGTCTGAGATTCAAAAGCATTTCAGAGACATTGCCCACACAATGGTTTCAATGATGCTTCAATTATTGGGCGGTCTTTCTTTAGAGCGCATAAATTTGGAGGTACCAGATGGCTCTGGATGCCTGCCAAGTGAAGGAGGAAACTTCAGTACCATAAGATCAGAGGAAAGCTAAATAAGTGTTTTGAGAACTGACATCTAGCAATAGTAACAAATAATGTAGACCTTGATTGGAAGCAGATAGCAGAAACATGTAGGGCAGATTACTGAGTGAAACACTAAGCAGCAATATGTTCGTAATCCTTGGAGAAAGAAGCAAGCTTCAGTTTGCTTGCAGAGGTGAATTCTTTGAACACTGAAGAGAAGGATGTCAATTTTTTCAATAAAAATTGATCAGGGGTTACAGTCAAATTTCTCTTTCAGAAGCACTACATCTCTTTACATACAACTAGAAAAAGAAAACATAACCTCCCTGACAAACGAGTATTATAAAGGAATTCCCTAAGTAAGACTCGTCAATGATCCAAGAAGAAAGGGAGTCGAGCTCATTGAGTATATTGTTGGAGAGTTGATTGTTTCTCATATGTTTCTTTATTACGATATATTATGGTTTTGTGATTGCCTCATAAAAGATGGATAATGGAAGTTTTGTGAAATAAAGAGTAGATTGTGTTCACATTTACCATGTCACAATCTAATTATCAATGAATACAAATGAAAATGAAGGACAAAAACAAAAATATTGAGAGAGAGGAGGAAACTGGGAACTCTATAACTGTGGAGTTCAATGCGCAAGATGAATTCCATATATGCTGACTTGAATGGTAATTTTGATGCTTTTGAATACCTCAGTGTAAGAAGTGCGATACTCATTGTATGCACATATTCGAATCATAGTAAAAAGGAAAGAAAGGATTTCTCCCTCGAAAGACATAGACCGAACCCAATAGCATTTTGTCAATGCCATCATCATGTCCGAGAGTGGAAAAGCAACTCACGCCCTAGCTGCTGAGAGAGGCAT
>CAJHQP010003016.1:0-74306 GCA_905132765.1 Moricandia arvensis
AAAAAAAAGGAGTTAAGGACTCCAATGGTGGGTAACACCATTGGAGATGCCCTTAAGAGCATCAGCAGCAAAGAGAAACTATGTGTGTTTCTTAAAAATAATAAAATAATAACAATTACTTTTGTAATTATATTTAATTTATTTTTAATAATCTAACCAACAAATGAGTTACATATGTAGAAATGTTTTTACTGTTGTATTTGAAAGTACCTTCACAACGAAACACTTCTTAATTTTCTGACACTTCTCTCTTACTTTTACTTAATTTATTAAATTTTATAGAAAGAGACTTACGTAAAAAGTGACCACTGCGAGTGCTCTAAGGATCTCGGTTAATGATGCTCTTATAGCTCCGGAGTTCTCAATACATATATGTGTATTTATATTAATACTAGGGGCAGAGCCCCGCGCAAGCGCGGGGTCATGAACGTAGTTATTGCTTTATTTTTGTGTGTATATGTGATGCCTTATTTGTGTAGTTAGTTTTTGCCGTGGTTACTGATTTTTTTTAAATTTTGTTTTGTAATATGGTTGAGATGTGATGATAAACTGTTTTATTTTTTAGCAGTAGGTTTTGTGTATATGTTGTGTGTAGAGTATTTAACATTGTTGGAGATTGTTATAAAATAACAATAATGATTGTACTTTTAAATTTAAGTTAGCGGTAACATTTTTTGCTTTTTGTAATTCTAAGTTAGCGGTAACATGTTTATAAAAAGCATATGGTAGGTTTTAGTAATTAGAACTTAGCTGGCCAAAAATGTAAGGAAGAAAATATTTTCGTGAAAAACAAAATTTTTAACATATCAACACAGTATTATTAAAATCAAATTTTTTACTGTATTATTGAAATGTTTTGTCATAATGACTTTAACTTGACATCAACATTTTATATAATGTTTCTCTTGGATTATCATAAGACAATGATAACATAATCTGAAATGTTCAAAGGATTCATAAATTATTAAACACATCTAATTTTATAATTTGATGTGTCTTTAACTTAAAAAAAACCTGGAAAACGTTTCAAAGTGATATAGCTTTGTAAATTCTCTGTTGACAATCAAGAACATTTCCCAAGATTCTTCAATCATTTTCCCGTATATAACAATGAAATCTTATTCTCTTATTTCCCTAAGTCATGCAACCCCTTGAACATTATCAAAAACGTAATTTGTTTTTTTCTAAACGTCATTTTATTAGGTCAACAACCATTCTATAACATTTCATCAAGAACCTTGTCTCCTGTAACAATCCTTCGATCAAAACGTTATGCGTGAAAGCATTTGGCTTGCATTTCCTTTGAACCATGTTGTCCCATAATCAGCCAGCCTCCATCAACTCACCCTTCTAGCACACCAAAGAATAATATGCAGCAAAAAAGAGTGGGGAAGAGTCACACCTGGCCAAGACGCAAATGACCACTTTCATATTGACACTGACATTATAATCTTCTATTCGTTAAGCTCAATAAAGCAAAAAAGATAATTATTCAAGCATATGAAGACACATGACTCTATCGCACAACATATATTCTCAATGAACCTTCAATGGCTTGGAGGAAACTAAAATATGTATTTATTTGAATATCATATACTTACTTGCCTAAAATCTTTTGCTTTTATCATTATTTAGGCAATTTCACCTTTGACCAAGACCTCCAACAACATATGGAAAAATAAATAGCGATGATCCAAAATGAAAAAATGACATCTCTAGATTGAAATTAAGTAAAACTGACATGTTTACCACTCATTCCACTAATGGTTCCATCTTTGATTGCAGGTATCAGCTCAGCCAATTCTTAAAGAAGTAAGGTTTAACACCATTGACTCTGAAGGATCCTCAGTGTTCAAGAAAGCAACAATATCACTCATTAGAAAATTTGTTGCAAACTTCAGTTCAACACCCTTGCCAATAACTGCAGTGAAATATTATGCGATATAAGCTATTCGTACCACGTCTTGATATGAATCAACATTAAAGATATCCAGAAAACGCTTAGTTATAAACATTAGCTCTTTTCTTTCACTGATATTTAAAAAAAAAACGCTTACCAAACTCTTAGAGCATATGGAACTTACATTAGTGTCACTTGCCAGGAAGAACACATGTTGAATGCCTAGACCCAAGGGCCCATGGCCTCGTACTTCTTGCGCTTTGCTTTAGGAAGCTCTGGTAGAGTAGCTCGGATGCTATACTTGGGCGAATATCACTTCTGGAAAAATGGCTCTAGAAAATATTGGTAACCAGTGAGCTATTTTCCCTCATTGTTATTGTTTTATGAACTTTTATGATACACTTTTCTGTATCAAACTTTTAAGAGAACAAAGAAAATGGAATACAAAATCATTGACCTGTTCCCACCACAAAAACCCGTGACCAGCTCTAATTGATAATAGTCTTGTAAGCATTATGATATGTGTGTTACATCACATACCTGAGGCGGCTAGATTTCTTCATATTTGGAGGCTATGGGGACAACACTAATGCCTAGAAGCTGTATCTCTCTTCTCGGTGATGGTGAGGTAAAGCGTCTCAGGAGACGTATCAAACTTGACATGAACGTCTCAAGTCAGTCTACAAGAAACGATCTCATCTTCTTGTTGATGTCAGTATGTGTCTGCATATACATCTGAGGCTTGCTCTCATTCTGCAACAGGAAACAAAACAGAAACATTCACAAACTGTATCGATAAAGCATATTAGGATAAAGAGTCTGACCACAAGTACCTTAACCTCTTTGTAGAAAGCGTACATGTCCTCAACATACTCCACAGCAGCAAGTCATTGTCTTTGTCCGCAGAATCGATATCAAGAGTCTTGGAAGCAGCATGCTAAAGTCAAGTATGTAACCAACCAATCAATCACAAAAAGCATATTCAAATGCCGATTCTCAAAAACCAAAGAAACTCTTACCTTGCTTCAAGCATTGAGAACGGAAGTGTAAGTAACTTTCTTCTTGGACGCAGCATTGTGTCTCTGATCCTGTTTAGCTTTAGCAACCTCGTTTGTGTCTGGACTGATCACAACCACTTCGTGAGGCTGCTGCGGCTTAACAACAGCTCTTTCTTTGTTTTGATCCGCTTCTGGTTTCTTGGCCACATTGATTTTCTGTTCAGTGATAAGACAAAGAGGGACAGATTCAATAATCATATGTAGTCTCGAAAATATTTTTGCAAAAAAAAGAAGAAAAATGGAACCTTTTTGTTAGCGTTTCCAAGCAATTGGGCAAGGAAGTTACAGGTCAAGGGGAGATTCAACTTTCATGCTTTGACTCCGGGAAGAGAAGGGATGTTTCCGATGTCGCCAACACCGTGATGGTTCTTTGCTTCCGCGACGGGATCACCTGTTTATTTAAAAACATAATAGCCAATTTAAATCAATTAGAAACAGTCATACGATCAAACTTTATGGCCCAAAAAAAAGCTTTAAGCAAGGAAGGGTAACTCACCATACGCGACCTCCATATATAGGACCACAAAGAAGGCGTTTCTGGAGAAGGAGACATCTTGTCGACATTGAATGGTTGTAGTGTTGAGGAGATAGATTCATTCAAGCCTTCACCGGAAAAAGAATCGTCAGACCTTGGATTCATTGAAGGACCCAGAATGGCGAAAGAGATAGAACGCCTGGGGTTTCAACAGGCCTACTCGACTCTGAAAACACAAGGCTTTAGGGCCCAAAATCAAAACAAAAAACATAATGAAAGCCCAAAAATAAAAAGACACGTGGCATGGGAGAGAGTAAACTCTCCCATTATAATATAGATTTAATCTTTTGGTTCTTAACTTTACGCGAAGCCCAACCTAAAAGTTTTATGCACATTTGATTTTGGTTTCCTCTAAAATTAAAAACTTCACAATTAAATACTAATATTAATATATACATATATGTATTTTGAGAATATCCGAGTTAGAACTCACATTGGAATTGTTCTAATGAAGTTATAATTATTTCATATATTAATGGGGTTGTAGACTTACAATGTTTGCATATGCTTCTCTATGTTCAATATACATTGAATAGATTATAGCTGTTATAGACTGGTTACATAACTTGCAGGGTCAAGAATAAAAGAGCATATTTGTGTGGAACATTGTCACAACACATGAAAACATAAGAATGTGAATTCATACTGAACCTTTAACACATTTCAACTACATCAGGAAATCAGATTTGATCACAAAGACAGGCACATATCGAATCAAACAAATGAAAAAGTGGAAAAGAAATAAGCAAAGCTGGCTGATCAATCTTGGTGTTAGCGTAAGGAAACGTCAATGTTCTTGCTGAGTTCCTCAAGCTTTGTCATTCGCATTTTCTCGCTTTCAGTAACAAGCTGAACACATTTCACGCCCAAAAAATAATAATATATAATCAGAAAACATGGATAGTTTTAAACCGAAGATACAAAAAGTATTGAGACAGAATGTTTCACCTCAACAAGCTTGCTAACAAACATAGCTTTCTCTTTATTCTTTTCATTATATGCTTCAAGTGCTTCTTTAAATTCCCTCTCCTGTAAAACAACAACCATCAAAACAAGAATCTTCAAGAAAGACAAGATTATTGAAACACACATGCACTCATTACCTTTCTTTGACAACTCTGTCCTAATGGCTTGAGTTCTCGGTTAATAGCATCAACTCTTTTCCTTATCGCGGTAACCTCCTTACGCATTGGATCGGTTAGAGCTTCCAGCTCCTGAAAATTTTATACAATCACAACTCTCTATAAAATGATCTTTCAAAGTTCTTGAAAATATTAAAATCAAACTTACTTCCCGAATCTCGGCTAATCTTCTAGTAGCTTCCTCAGCGAGTCCAAGCTTTCTCTGGACCCTTTCCCTAACCTCCATCTTCCTCCTCTCAATCTCATCTTCTTTTTCCCTATACAAAGCCAAAGCCGAGCGTGAAAGCTCCTCTTCTCTGTCATCTACCATGGGACTTCCGTTGATGCTTATGGTACGTTGAACAAATGGTGATTGTGGCTGCTCCATGATCTGTCTTGTTGTTGTCATTGTTCCTCCAGATCTTTCTTTCTCTCCCTTTGTAAAGAAGATGACTTGTTATATAACCCAAGACTTGGCCTTGAGAGCCTATCACAACTCATTAATATGTTGCTTCTTTTTTCTTTAGCTTTGTTAATGGTGTTACGAATGTCAAATGACCAAAAGGCCCACATGGCCAACACACCATTACTGATTAAACATCTAACTTAGAGACTTAAAAGATTTTAATTTAATATTAAAAACATTAACTTGGTTCAAAGAAAGGAAAGGAATACCATGTGGGGATAAAGCTCTAGTAGGTTAAGATGTTTCTTTTCAATTGGTAATTAAACAATTTTTTTGAGTTTGGTATATTTGATATTGGTAGCTAAAATGTTATTCTCACTGTTTGGTTCCCAAATTATAGATAAGACAAAGATATACATCCTGATAAAGTTGGCACATGTATGGATTATATCAAAATTAGAAAATAAATGTTAGGTGTGTAGTTGAAGGCAAAACAGAAGGATATTGTAATTTTCACTTGAGTTTTCATGAAGATCACACTGAAAATAACAGATAATAATATATTTCTTTTTTCTTTAGAAAAGAAAAAGCCAGAATAAAGAAGTTTCGTGTGGAAAGATGGGTGCTTGTAACAGAAGGCTTCTAGTAATGTGGAGGAGACAGTAAAATATGGGAGCACTGTCAACTGTGGCTGAAACTTATGGAAAAAGCAATTGTTGATTATATATATATACAATACATACTTATATATCAGCAATAAACGTAAGTCAGCTGAATCAATGTGGATATGGATATGACATTGACATAATACATAACATGTTTGTGGTCTAGTGGTTGAAACATTACATAACTCGCATTTTTCGGTTTGCATTTCACTAAATACAAGTGTCTGGTCCATAAGTAGATATGTTCACTACAACCATGATAAATTGTGGCTATAGAGCCGAAAATCGTGGTTATATAGAAACCAACAACAATTTCCGATTAAAAAATGTGGTTATAGCCTCGTGGCTAGAAAAAAACTGTGTTACTACATAAAAAAAAAATTGTGACTACATTTGGTTACGGTTTTGTTACTAAATGTTGAAGATGAACCAAACACAAAAGTCTATTAATTGCTAGCTAAGCCCAAAATCAAAATCAGATCCGATTTATTAATCAAATGATGATTTTATTAGAAGATAAGATTGTACTTTCACTATAAAAGAAGATGTCACAATCATTTGAAATGACAGATTAAAAAGGACAAACCATTAAAGTTTAAGACAACTTCTCCACTCCGGACGAGTTCGCCTTCGACTACCAGTGAACTACCAGGGAACTACCAGGGAACTACCAGTGAACTACCAGCAGAAGTCCAAAATGGCATTTCCTATTTAGGACGAGCTCGTTTCCGACGACCAGAAAACTTGTAAAGAGAATTCATTTAGACGATCTTGTTTAGACGATTTCTTAAGTTTTTGTAATTTCCGAGCTTGTTATTCTTGACTATTAATACGAAACTCTCCGGTCCCTTTACATTACTACCACATATATCATTGTCCAAATATGGATTCAACCATTGGCATCCACAATGGGGCTAGAGAATCTTCTTTACTTCAAGAAATCTTGACGATCGCATAATCCACATTGTAAATAGAGGCCATGATTTCCGCAATCACCGACAAATTGGGAACGAAAAAGATGGCGACCACGACGACCCCTGACCAGCCAGCTGATGACGTCACGGCGCTGATCTCAGGCCTACCAGCCAAATATGTCGTGTTTATATCGATAACCTCGGACCAACCAATCAGCAACGTGACGTTAGTGGTAACGACCTCGAACCAGTTAGCCACCAACGTCGTACCTGCAATGGCGACTCTGTTAAAACCACCTAGCACGAAGACAACACACTCAAATCAACAAGACATCTCCCTGATTTTTCAGGCCTTTCTCGGAAGAATCGACGAGCTCGCTTGAAGAACCACTTCTCGCTTAGACGACAATCACATCAATGAACTCCAGTCTGTCAAAATAGGCGCGTCTAGATAAAAACAAGTTGATACTACTCCACGACTTCAAAAAAATCCTCTTTTACGACCTACCAACGCAGTCACCAGACCCGAACAACAGCATACAATGCAAGTAAACGATCTACCAGCACCGATCTTCTATCCCATACAACACCATGCTCAATTAGACGATCAGAAGGTCCAAATTGACAACCGTACGCAGATAGCAAACAGATAAACCCAACAAAGAAACGAGGATATCGAGGAAATGAAAGCCCAGTTGCAGTATATGACTTCCAAGGTCCATCAGACAGTTAGCGCAACACCAGAGATCAATCGTGTGCTTCGTGAAACTCAAAATGCATCGTTCTCACCTCGACTCCTCAGCATCCCCATACGAATCCAGGAAATATAAAGCTATCTACTTACAACAAAACGACTGATCCAAGAGAGTATTTTACTGCCTTTAGCATCGCCATGGGGAGAGCAAATTTTTCACCAGAGGAGCGCGACGCTGGTCTCTGACAATTATTCATAGAAAATTTGATTGGACTTGCCCTCGATTGTTTTTCATGTCTAGAAGCCAATTCCATCGACAGTATAATCAACTCTCGACGGCCTTCCTCAAGCATTACTTGATGTTTATCCAGCAGAGTACGTCAAAAATCAAAAATAATTCATCGACTCTCAAAATTGTGCTCTTATATATATATATATACATATTAACCATCAAAAAGTTAATCATTCTTTAATTTTATCTAAATGACATCATTTTGATAATTTATGTTAAATTAAAAATCTTGAAATAGTAAATAAAAATCTCAAAATAGTAAATAAACTCTCAAAATAGAAAGCGATACATAAACATATAAGAATGTAATACAAGTATTAAGAAAAAAATGGGTATAACTATAGTAGATCCCTATATCATTTGAATATAGAAAAAGACAGCATAAATAACAAAATTAAGAATTCAAACTGTCAAGGCTTTTGTAATTTTGCCAAAAAAGACTGTTTAGTTTTATCAAAATCCCAAAAGTGTCTAAACTATTATCACTTTTATATTTTCCATATACTCTTCAGAATATTGCTTGAATTATTTGAACATGAAGATGAATCGTTAATTATTAGTTATGTAACTAGAAACATCGAAAATGAAGATAATCAATCAATACGCAGCCATTAAAATATATCTTTAGACTAATAACTAAATATAAAACTTTATCGAACAGATTTTTTTTTTAAAATAGTAAAGCTTTCAAAACAACTGTCAAAATAAAATTCAAATCAATATTAAATCAGTAGCAAAACAATATCCAGGAAAAATAAATAAATTAGTATCTATTATTTTAAGTGATCATAGAATATTCAGGGATTTAAAAAAAAAATATTTAACCAAAAATTGAATTTACAGCCCAAGATTCTGTTTGGCACTAAGACCACCCGCAACGCCCCATATAATGAAATCCTTAGCTCTAAATCCTATGCAAATGACAATTAAATAATAATATACACATTTCATTAGCTAAGAATGAGTCTGGCATGTTTATTGGGAGTCTCTTAACAGAAGTTTTTAACTTTTTTAAGAGCCGTTTCTTAACTTTTAACTAAGAAAACTTAAGAGACGTCTCTTAAATAAGAGACTTAAGAACCGTCTCTTAACTAAAAAAAAAAATTTTGAAAAAAAAAAACTAAAAAATGAATCAATTTAAGTTAAGAACCCTACCTTAAGAGACCGTGGATAAACATGACCTTAGATTAGGAGTTTAAGGACTCAATCCTTAATGTTCTCACTCCTCCTCTGCTCTAGCCCCATCTCCTCCTCTCCTCACTATTTTACTGTGTAATAACTATATTACTGCATCTTTTCTTCAAGAAAATTTGTTTTATTGGGCAAAACATATGATTATCATTACAAAATAGTGTAAAACATATTTAATCATTCCATAAATAAAAAAAATAAATTTAAATGTCTTACAAAATTAATATTTTTTATTCTTAAGAACTCCATAATGGATAACACCGTTTGGACATACAATTTTGATTAGAATCCTTAACTATTTAAAAAATAAAAAATAAAAAAATAATATTATTCAATTGTTAAGGACTCCAATGGTGGGTAACACCATTGGAGTTGCTCTAACATTCAAACAGTTCACAATACTATAGTCCATAATTTGTGATTTACATAATCCAGTAAAGTGTTGCACTGTTGGTGATTCACGCCTTCTTATTATTTGGATGATAGTTTACTATAGTTGCTATGGTTACCATCACAATCTCCCTCGATACTTCTTTCAAAATTGTTTTTAGCCTGAGAATTAACATGCTCATTAAAATGTATCTTAAAAGAAATGGAACGACGATGATACCTGATGTATAGACATGAAATACTAATTTTCTGTTTGAGAACGCAAGTTGAAAAACTGAGATAGAAAGAATTTTAATGCAATATTGTGTTCCCCACTATTTGCATAAATCAATCCCAAAACATAATAAAAAAAAAAAAAAGAGGTGGGTAAGTACAAGAGAAGCCAAATGTGTTTGTTTACTAAATTTTGAACAGAAATATTTGCTTGCAAAACAATAAAACTCATCAATTGTCCACAACAAGAGTGAGCATTAAGTGTCCACAACCAGTACATTTGCAACTAGGGAACAAGTCCATAGGTCAGAAGGAGTTTCGAATTTGTCCATTCTTCCCCTCGACCAGACCCCAACATAAACACCGAACTTTATCTTCATTTAGTGAACATTTGATAACATACGTATAGCATATTTCCTGCACAAAAGCTCTCAAGTTTCATCAGTGGTGATGAAGAAAACCAGTTCTTGAGGGAGAACTTAACAAGAACCCGCCTGCAATAGTCAAAGTTGAACAAGTGAGGTGTTTTTCTATCGACATAGCCAATTCCTCTCCCTCTACTCAACCAGAAAAGATACCTACCAACAACGATATGGCTTACCGCGTATACGAGACACTCCATTAACTGTTTGTGGTTTACAAACATAACAATGCAGGTCGTGATAGTAAACAGCCATGGTTAAGCAAAAAATATTTTGCCTGCAAAAACCTTGCAGTTGGTACTGTATGGAAGGTTTGTTTAGGCTACTCTACCATCAGACCAAAACCATCAACATATAATCATAATAAAACCAATCTAGAAATATTCCACTACAATCTAATCTATTAAAAGAGGAGTACAAATAAAAAATACCCCTTAGTTTTCCACAAAAATTACAATTCTTTGCCACTGGTATTATCCCTACATCCAAACACAAATTAAATCAACTCTTATATGGACATATGCTCACAATAAGCCCATTACTAATTTGTTTGACCCAATAATTATATTTTCTATATTTGTAACCATAAAATGAGTTTTATTATTTCTTTTCACCAGAGTCTATATCACTGCATCAAAACCATCTTTAAATTATTAAACCGAAAAATTGAATTAAATGTCAAAATATATATCTTATATTCTAAAATAAATCATTTTTACTTATATTCTAAAACATATATTTTAAGTACAATTTGTACTTAACTCTGACTTTTCTTAATATTTACCATTGAATGCCACTAGACTTAAACACAGTCGTTTAATAACTTAACAACCCTGCCCAAAAGTTTTTACAAAACCAAGTGCACCTAAACTCACGTGGTTTGTTATTGAATATACCTCAGTTTAAAATTATTCTGCAGAAATCAAAACAATTCAATACCAAATATGACACGGTCTACATGATCAAAACCAATAATTTAAAGTTTGGTTCACCACATAAAAAAAACAATTTGTATAAATACTTAACCACTTGATTTTGATCCAATATATATCATGATTAAAAAATCATTATCAATGAAATGGTTTAGCAAACATGTCATTTATACACAAATTAATAGGTTATCTTCAAACATGTCTAATACATAAATTAATATTATAAAAGAAATAATTATAAGATAGACTATTATCTGCAAATCCACCGGTTTAAATTATGTATTCAAATTTTAATTTAACCCACCTACATTCCGTATGTACACGATATTATTTGTATTATATAAATATATTTAAATTATACATTATAAACAAACTAAACGTTTTTGGGTTATCAAAATTTCTATATCTTATAAAAACATTCCTAAAATATAGACAACCAATTATTTTTTCTAACTTATCCATATTTGACAAATATTCATAATCTTTTTCTGTTATCACTAATTATAATGAGTATATATTCTATAAATGACAAACGTTATATCCACACTTTGCTCATGCGATCTTAGCAATTAATGAACCACATATATATTTTAGCTAAAATTTACAAATATATGCTATTAATTGTATTTGTTTTAAAAATAAATAATCTATTATACATGTCTCTCAAATCTAGCCATTTATACTATTAACTTATGTATTAGTACAAATCATGGATACATTATACTTATAAGGGTCTGTCTAGAATGACGATACATATTATCGTAAAGAGAATAATAATTTAAATGCTTACCATTAGCTAACTTATTTGTTAAAAAGTAATCAACAAGAAAGAAGATGAGAGAAACTGTAACACCGACAAAAAAGTTACAAACAAACAGAAAATTAGGTATAAGTTCCTTAAAAAAATATGTTTGCCAATAATATTTGGGTTTCTACAAAATTTAGTTATTATTCTGGCTCATCTTTGTCACAATTTTTTATCATAATTACTCATTCAATTTATTTGTATGAGGTGGGTTTAGTAAAATTTATTAATATCATAGCTATTTTGTATGTGTATATAGATTTTAAAAATAACAAAACAATGAAAAATATTTTATAAAATATATTTTGGATTATAACAGATTGAAAGAAGTAAATGTTTTTAAGCAAATACACCTCCAACCAAAACATATTATAGTTTTAATATCTTCATAAATTTAACATATATTATATAGATTTCATAATAACAATCTGTAAATATTGTTGTACATTATTGTTTATATAACTAAAATTAATATTTTCAAAATATTTAATTTATACTGCTAATAAATTGTGGAACTTAGTGTCAACGTATTTATATTAGATTAATTATACCAAAACATATCCATAAATTGATTCTAATTTATATTCAAATATTTATATTATAAAACGTATAATTATATAATGGTGACATGAAAAACAAATATCAACATTTAACAAAAAGTGAAAACCATAATCCGCGTGGACGCACAGATCAATATCTAGACTTTGATTAATTTAATACTCATCTCTACCTATGGAGGATAATATCATGATTTGTTGATTACAATTTTATTAAATATATAATTAACTTTCACTGTAAAGCAAAATATAAACTATACATTACTTGCTGTATAAACTTAATTTTTTCTTAGTTATTTTAAAATTTATAATATATTTTCTTAAATAAACTCCACTTTCAGGTCAGGCACATGTTTTATATTTTTTATTTTAATTTTTGAAAATCATTTATGTAATGTTTTATTTTGTAAAAATACATATATATACACACATATTTGGATTTAAATTCAATTAATTTTTTTTTAAAAAATATGTAAAAGCAGTGTATTTAATACATAGTTACAACTTTTTAAAAAAGAAATTACATAATAACTGATCCAACATATATCCAATAAAAAAATATATAATGCAATATAATAATAAAAAATATAATTTTAACAAATTGCTGAAATAACACAAATGAAAATGTTAAAAAAAAAATTGATGTATTTTGAAATGTTTATAAGTATGTCGAAAACAAACACCCGCGCGGGCGCGCGGGTCCGATCCTAGTAATAGATTAATAATAAAGCTAAAACCCCGCGGAAAGCGCGGGTAAACCAATAGTATATATATATAGACAAAAGATTTGAATCCAACCAAAAGAGAATAACATGTTTAAATAAGAGACATGAACTGTAGTGGCAATTACATCACATAGCAAACGAAGGAAATAATAACAACTCTCTCTAGCTTATAGCAGCATAAGACTCTACGTAACCCATGAAATAATTTGACCCAGTTTCCCATTCACTCTTTGCGTCAACTTCAAACTTGATCTTCTTAAAACTAGCTCCCTTGAGATCGTGATGGATAACGTTAACCTCACCTCTGGAATCGATAGGTGCAAAAATCATGTCACCCATATGATTAGTAACACCTTTTATAGGTAAATGAAGCTGGGGAATATTATCAAAAGACTTTTCTTTGTAATCCTGTTTTCCTTCTTCGAAAAGGAACAAATCAACTGAAGGCATTGAGTGACAAGGTCGAATGGCCATGGCTACTTTGCCATGGTAGTTTATCAAAGTTCTTGAACCTTCGTCAAGAAAATACAAAGTTTCCATTTCCTCAGATAACCTAGCAAAGATAGAAAACTTCTCAGAGTTCAAATCGAAACTCATCAGACACATTCCTGTGTCCGTGCTCGCAATGTAGTACACAAACCCGTCTAAACACAGACCGTCAGACCAAGTGGTGTGAGGAATGTCACAATCGATAAATCTCCATGTTTTAGGTTTGGATCCCAATGTGAATACCTGAAAGTAATTGGTTGTTGTGTGTCCTGCAATATACGGGGTGATGCACAATACTTTGTACTCGTCATTGACAGGATCATATCCGAAAAAGCGGTCGGCTGGCCTTGGTCGACCACCACTTGTTGTTCTGTCGACAAGCTCTGGTAAGTATACGGTCTTTCCGGTGCAAGGGTTACATATGATCTCTCCAATGTTCAGCAAACCGTTAACGTGATAACTAGGGTAAGAGGGTTCACGGAGAGGAAGAACTATTCTGGATAGAAAAGTGGTTTGTATCGTTGTTGATGACGACGATGGCGAAGAAGAAGAGAAGAAGCGGCAATTTATGGATCGAGTTTGGTAATCTGTATCGTATAAAGCGACTAGGAAACGCAATGGCTGAGTCGAGGATCGTGATCTGATGAAACTCTTGCTGCAGATGATTTCTTGCCATGTTTTAGATACGACCATGAACCTAGCAAGAGATTTTGAAGGCAGAAGCCTAAGAATCTTGATCTGCAGATCCAAAGGAAGAAAGTTGTTGCAAAGATGGAGACTCATGGTCCGAAACCCTAGTTCTCTCTCTCTACATCATTTTTCCTCTTTGATATCCCCTATATATTAATTCTGGAGCATTACAACTTTAAAGTGTAGCCACGTGTCATCACCAGAATGACTTTCAGAATCCTTAGGAAAAAGTTGGTCCATCTAAATATAGATTATACTTTTATTAAATTAACATGCATATTGATTAGTAGTGCATAAAAATATACTTTACATTCTTTCCTTAAATAAAAGCTACGGAATTACCTAATATGATTAGCATATATGTGACAATTAATGTTTTGAATAATATAGATTTGATAATATTTTTTGTATCCTTCATCATTTTTGTTTAATTTATTTTATTAAAAATATTAAACAATCAAATTAATTATGTAATAAAAAATCTAGATTTTTTTTCTTATATGTTATATTTTGAATTTTTTAAAACGACTATAAATTATTAAAACCTTTAAAATCTTTGCAATGAAAATTTTCTGAGAACAATGAAAATATAGAAAAAGATACAAAACTAACTGATGCATAATTCCAAAACTATTAGTACTTTTCCATAATTAATGTTTTGTTATAAAAAGATACAAATAATCATATGAATATAAAGTTTCATTTAACAGATATTCAGATTAAATTTATATACATATGTACTTTAATATTGTTTAAATCAAACTATATATCATATATGTTAATTATATACTTAGATGGAATATTACAACATATCTTGGTAGCCACGTTTGATTACAACATATTTCGATAGTCACATGTCATTACAACATATTAATATACGATCTGATAACAATTTATGTATTTTCCATCATTTTTTTCAATTTTATATTCTTAAAATAAATTTAACAATCACATAAGTATTTAATAAGAAATAAGATTTTTACTTGTATGCTATATTTTGAGTTTGTTTAATATAAATTACTAATACTTCTAAAAATCTACGTTGAATTTTTTTTATCAATGCTTTAACTTTTTTATTGTAACAAGATACAAATAATCATAAAATCATATAAATATTAAATCTCATTTAATATATATTCAAATTATATATATATATATATATATATAGTTGGTCTTTCAAAATATAAATTATACTTTTATTAAATTAACATGCATATTGATTAGTAGTCGATAAAAGGATATTTTACATTCTTTTCTTAAATAATAGCTACGGAATTATCTAATATGATTAACATATATGTGACAATTAATGTTTTGCATAATAAATATTTGTTAATATTTTTTATATCCTTCATCAATTTTGTTTAATTTATGTTATTAAAAATATTAAACATCATATTAACCATGTAATAAAAATCTAGATTTTTTTATTATATATTATATTTTGAATTTTTCAAAACGAATATAAATTATTAAAACAGTTAAAATCCTTACAATGAAAATTTTATGAGAACAATAGAAATATGGAAAAAGATACAAAAATAATTGATGCATAATTCCAAAAGTATTAGTACTTTTTCCATAATTAATGTTTTGTTATAGAAATATACAAGTAATCATAAAATCATATGAATATGAAGTTTTATTTAATATATATATATTCAGATTAAATAATATATATATGTATTTTAATATTGTTTAAATTAAAATATATATCATATAAAATACATATATATTAATTATATACTTATATGGAACATTACAACATATCTTGGTAGCCACGTTTGATTACAACATATTTCGATAGTCACATGTTATTACAACATATTAATATACGATCTGATAACAATTTATGTATCTTCCATCATTTTTTCAATTTTACATTTTTAAAAGAAATTTAACAATCACATAAGTATGTAATAAATTTTTTTTTTTTACTTATATGCTATATTTTGAGTTTGTTTAATATAAATTATCAAGACTGCTAAAAATCTATGTTGAAATTTTCTGATTAATGGTTTAATTTTTTATTGTAACAAGATACAAATGATCAAAAAATCATATAAATATTAAATCTTATTTAGTATATATATTCAAATTATATATATATATATATATATATATATATTTATTTCAATATCATTTAAATTAATATATATATCATATTAAAAATACATAAAATGTTAATTTCAAAATTTAAATTGAGTTGGAAGCCCGGTAAATAAATATTCATATTAGTAAAAATATTATTTTTGTTATAGCAAATGTAAAAATGTTAATAAAATCATATGAGTACCAAATTTCAATAAATAAATATTCATATTATATAATATATATCTATGTCAATATCATTTAATTTTATAAGTAAATGATTTATTTTGATTTTTATCAACTCAATTATTCAATATATTTATTATTGTATAATATGTAAATTAACAAAAATAAATAATAAGTTTATAAATAATTTGTATACATAATTAATGTTTATTCGGCGCAAGCACGTATCTCTAATGTTATTTAATCATATCATTTTAAAATTACGATTCTTCATATCGAAGTGAGATGGTGAACTATAACAATTAGATAATATTATTGAAGCTCAATGTAAATTATATAGGTTTAAAAAATATCAACAAACATGACCTTATAATCAACTTTATATTGACGGTCCATGATCATATGTTTGGAGACTTATGACATAGTTTGGACGATAAAAGTTGATATTTAATAGTTATTAATATATACGTTTCACCCCGCGCATGCGCGCGGGTAATCACCTAGTTGTTATAATAAAGACGCAGCAGGGGCCGCATCATCGTTGATGGGCTTAATTAAATGTTTTCATATATTTAAAATTCTGTACATTTTCTATTTCATTCTTAATTATTTTTTTCATATATTTAAAAATATGTACATCTTCTATTTCTCACTTGATTAATTTGTTCATATATTTAAAAATATGTACATCTTCTATTTCTCACTTGATTAATTTTTTCATATATTTAAAAAAATTAGATTTTTTATTTCTCTTAATTAAGTGTTTTCCATATATTTAAAAATTTCTACATTTTCTATCTCACTCTTAATTAAGTTTTCTTATATTTAAAAGTTTGTATACTTTTTATTTCACTTTTAATTAAGTTTTGTTCACATATTTAAAAAAATTTACATTTTATATTTCACTCTCAATTGAGTTTTTTTCATATATTTAAAAATTTGTACATTTTCTATTTCACTCTTAATTAAGTTTTCTTATATTTAAAAGTTTGTATATTTTATTTTTCACTCTTAATTAAGTTTTTCACATATTTAAATTTTGTACATTTTATATTTCACTCTCAATTGAGCTTTTTCATATATTTAAAAATTTGTACATTTTATATTTCACTCTTAATTAAGTTTTTCATACATTTTATATACTAGGGTTCAATAATAAGGATCGAACTAAATCTCAAATAAAGTATACACACAATGAGATGGGCAACCAGGTGCATCTGATTTGAGATTAGTATTCTTTCATCAAGTGTGTTTTTATTTGTGTAATTGATTTTTCATCCAATTTGAAGTTCATTGTTGAAACTAACGCAATTTGTGAGGTGAGGCGCCTTTTGGTCGTTTGGGAATTGGGATTCATCTAATTATCCCAATTGAGATGACAAGTTTTGTAAAGTTTTCATTCAGGTAAAGTATGTAGATCGTATTATATTGGATCATGGTTGTGAAGCCTGTGTTCTTCTCTTTTTTTTACACCAAAAGCTATAATGTTCTATTCGGATGATTTTAAGAGGTCCAACTTAAAGCCTTAGAATCTACATGAGAGAAAATAATATCGCGAGTTTTGGCACTTTTTACAAGGCTATTGGTTCAGACATTTAAAGAACATGATACAAAAATTATCGAGAAATAAGTACATTGAGAACGTAAAGGGAGAAATTATTTAGTTTTGGTCAAGGAATGACCAGTCTTCATCTTTAGGTAGATTGACTAGTTGTAGACAATCTAACTCAAAAGTTGTTTTCATAGCCCAGGTTGTGAAAGTCCTTGTTAATTTTTTATTTTCCGATTAGTACTCGATTGCATACTTTGGGCGTACGAGGTTGACTGGCATGGATTTACTTTTGGATTTCTTCTCAAAAGGTCTCGTACTAATTAGTCGTTGGATATTTCTTTATATATTGACACTTTTTGTTTAAACGTACAATGTGAGACTTTGTTTGATATCTCACATGCTCTCCGTCAAACTAAGAACCATACTCATCTCGTGTGTTTTTTCTTCCTTTGAGAAAATTTTTCTCCACAACATCTCAATCCTTTGAGAACATCACATGTTCCATGATTTTCTGACTAGTTTCTGCCACAAAATTTCTCTTCTAACTTGAAGGGTCTCATTGCTTCTCGAAAGGTATTTTGATATTCTTGCAAGTCTTCATCATACCTGGGACATGTGGTCGAAGGAACATCCTTCGAATGATTAAAAAGGGTTTCCAATGGAAAGATCAAAGTCAACAGAAAAGTCAACCCACCATGGTCAAAGTTAACCCAATCAAACCTTATCCAAATTGAAATTGATTTAAAAGGGTTTCGTAAATATATATTTTTATTAACAAAGAAATAAAGAGTATTATGAGTATGAAAGACAGTCTAGTAATAAAAACATGATTTAGTGTTATTTGAGTAATCTGCCCTAAAATTTATGTATGTTTTGGGATAAAAAATATATAAATTGTGTACAATCAGTCTAGATTCATTTACTAACCGAGCAATAAACCAAAAATGAATATCAACTGTTTATTACTCTCTCTATTCCAATATGTAGGTAGTTTTAACCAAAAAAAATGTTTGACAATATAAGGTGTTTACATAATTCAAAGCAACTTTTGCATTAATTAGATATTGTATGATCAATCCAATAATACATGCTTTTATTATTGGTTGAATTGATATATTAAATGCTATTTTTCAAAAGTAATAACTTTCTTGATACTAACACTTCTAACTAAAACTAATTATATATATATAAACAAAGGGAGTATTATTAGGTTCAACACATAAGCAAAGTTATTAGGAATCTTAATATAAGTTGAGTTATTTTTCTTCTGTGTTGAAGACAACTATATGTATCGACAAATACAAGGAAACTTGTATGAAACAAAGACGATAATCCTTTTATATTGTATAAAAAATATTTGAAAACTATATATCAGTAGATAACATCAATAGTTTTGTTTTCTACAATTGACGTTTGTAAGTGTCATTTTAATTTTAATTGAACCGAAGCATAAGCAATAAAATACTTTCTATATTTTAATGTTAAAATGAATATATCCTAAATTAAGGTGATACACACATATAGAATCGTAGAAATTAAGGTAAGTGTAATTTATTTGTTTTGATAGAATAAAAACCAAAATTATTATCACAAAACTGGTGTATCTATCGAATATGTATGATTGCTACACAATTTATTCAGAATTTTTATATCGCAAATTAAATTGAATAATATATAATAATTTGGCACTAAGAAAATTATGCCTAATATTCTTTTGGTAGTTATGGAAAACTCTTATTAAAATTTCTTGTTGTATCATGATGATAATGGGAATTTTTGGTAGTTAATGCTAATTAATGTATCACGTTAATTTAAAAATCAAACATGTATATTCTCTTTGACTCCAATCATTTGAATGCCATCAAACTTCTAAGTATATATTCAGGTAACAAGTTTAAACAAAGAAAATATGTGTATCAGTTCTTGGTATAATTGAGAGGAAATCTCATGTTAGAGATTTTCGAACATAGACATCGAGATATCTTTGATTAGGGGAAATTATTAGGTTCTTGTTGGATCCTAGATGTTGGGGTGAGTCATCGTCGGTTGTATCAAAAGAACAGAACACACTTTATCGTAGGTTGAAGGGAAAAATAGTCTATTTCAACATGAACTATACGCGTCGTACCTATTCCTTCCTGAACTTTATAGTAGTACGTATTTCATACTAAACTAAATAAAAACTTAAAAATACTACATGAACTTACGCATCGTGCCTTTTCATTTTCAAACTTTATAGTAGTGTATATTTCATATTGAACTAAAAAAATTCAAAAATAATTCATGAACTCTCAAAAAATAATTCCTTTTATACTCCAAAATCGTTTTAAATATTAATAGTATTTACTGGATAAGGAAAGTGAATACGTGTATGAATCATGTGAAACCTTAATAAGATCATCCTTTTTGTTAGTTATAAAATACTTAGGAATATGTTATATATTTATATAAATATGGCAATATAGTTATTAGGATGCCGAAATATGTGGGAGATTCATTTTAAATTAGGATTTGATAAGTTTAGATTTTGTCAACTAATTTATTAATATATCTCGATTTATTATTTAAAACATAGTGTATACAATTCAAAAATCGTGGTATACTGAAAGAGATCGTATAATGAAACCCGTTTTATAGATTTGGTTTAATCAAGAAATCGATTTTTTAAAATCTGTAATCATACTTCTGTAAAACTTTTTTGTTAAATAGAAGCAATTAAACATTGAAAACTATATATATATATATATATATATATATATATATCTGGATTAATAATCAATATGTGAGTTGTCTTCATTAATACTAACTTTGCCTAAAACAGAACTTACAAAACTGTGCATAAATATCTTTTGAATTCTGAAAACTATATACAACTGGATTTATAATTAGTACTCGATGTGTCAATCTGTTATGGACCTTTGATCTAGGGGTTTTTTGCAAATTTGACTCAAAACTAAAAGTTAAACACAAATTAATCTCTTTTTTTTTATTTTTTTTGTCTTATTCACCCTACATGTTCACATTATTTACGAAAATGCATTAAATTTTTTTTCGAAAATGATTTTTTTTTACTCTCTCAACCTCATCATCTTCAATTATTTACAAGATTTTCATTGCCATCAATACCCCAACCACCATGAACAACCAATTTGAAGCTCTTAATGCACCTAAAATCGTGTTACATTCTCTCTTTCCCAATTGTTATGAACTATAAAATAATATCTCTTTCACTTTATCTCCATATTCATCCAAAAAAAAATCAAGCTTTTGATTCAAAACTTTTTATGGTTTGTAGAGTCATTCAAGCATACTATTCTTCGTGGATTACTTTCGTTTGAAGTTCTGGGTGGTTGGAGAAAACTTTATGTGCTAAGAAAGTCATCTCACTAGTTTAAAATATGAAATTAATTTTTTTCTAAATTTTTTTGCGTCGAAGACTTACCCGTAAGTCGTCTGGCTGTAGAACGGGTTAGTTTTGCATTAGACCAAATTGTGTCAGATATTTGACTTTTTCTAGACGACTTACTGGTAAGTCGTCTCTAGGAAAGCAAAAATTTCAATATTTTATTAAATCTAGACGACTTATCTGTAAGTCTTCTCATGTAACTTTTGCAATTGGCAAATAAAACTTAAATATTTAACTTTTCATAGACGACTTACTCGAAGGTCGTCCAGTCAGACGACTTACTTGAAAATCGTCCAGGATAAGCAAAGTCGTCAAAATTTTTTTCCGAGATTCTAGTCAAACCTTGCTTATATCGTACGACTTTCTCGACAGTCGTCTACCTGGACAACTTTCAAGTAAGTCATCTGGGAAAGTTAAATATTTAAGTTTTATTTTCGAATTGCAAATTAACCTGAGACGACTTACAAATAAGTCATATAGCTTTAACAAAATATTGAAATTTTTGTTTTCTTAGAGACGACTTACTGGTAAGTCGTCCAGGAAAAATTAAATATCTAACGCAATTCGGTCAAATGCAAAACTAACTCGTTTACCCTAGATGACTTACTGGTAAGTCGTATATGTCTTCCAAGCGACTTAATCGTAAGTCGTATGCGTCAATGTTTAGTAAACTTTCATTTTCTCTATTTTACTAATGTGTTTTATTTTGAATTTTTGCAGATGTTGCGTAAGTTACATGCACTATATGGAGAATGGTTGTTGAAAGATTGATATTGGGATTTTGTGGTTGATAATTTCAAAGGAGCGAGAATATTTTTGTTGAGTGAAGGTTCGACACATGATGAACTTGTTGCAATGACTCACGAAGATTATAACATGGACATGAGCACAAAATCTGTGGAGATAACCTACTCAATACCAGCAGAAATGATGCAGGCTCTAGACACCCTTCCTATTCATGTTACAAGTGATAGACAAGTTTGAAACTTACTCAAGATAACCAAAACGCATGGAGTATGACTTTGTGTATCAAGCCGTAGCAAGGTGGAAACATTTTCAGAGGAAAGGGAAGAAGATGATGAAGCTGATGAATGTTTTTAAGATGATGATGATGATGATGATGATGATTTGGTTGAAGATGAAAATCATGATGGGGAGGAGGATGATGGGGAGAAGGATGTTGATATCTTTATTGTTGCTGAAGCGGGCGAGAATGGTGAGGATTACAATGTTTATGGAAAGGTTAAAGTTGAGGATGAGGAAGAATATAATGATATGTGTTTTGAAGAATTCAAAAAGACATATGCTATTGAAGGAGAAAGATCAAATGGTAACAGTATCTATGTCAACCAGATTTTTGTTAGCAAGGGTGCACTGCTTTCAGAGCTGCGGTTGACAGCAGTGAGGCGTAAGTTCTCTTTCAGAATATACAAGTCAACGAAAACTCTCCTTGTGGCAACATGTCAGGTTAGTGGTTGTGGATGGAAGGCCAGAGCGAGTGTGAAACATGGGACAAACACGTTTTGGGTAACAAAGTATGTGGCAACACATACATGCTCAGTGGCAGACCAAATCGCTCAACGGAGACATTTTACTCCGAAGTATGTTGGTAGGCTTTTCATTGATCGTGTTGGAATTATTGATGGGTTGAATCCGCAACATATCACTGATACAATGAAGAACATGTTTGGCATGACGCTTGATTACACCACTTCATACAGAGCACTGTTATATGCACACACATTGGTGAGAGAATCATCAGAAGATGGGTATTCGTGTCTGCCATCATATCTCGAGAAAATCTCCTTAGCAAATCTTGTATCTATCAAGGGTATAGAACTTCATTCTATCAATAGATTTAAATATATATTTCTCTCTTTTGGAGTTTCTATCAAAGGTTTTAAGTATCAGAGAAGGTTCATTGTGGTGGATGGGACTTACCTAAGTGGTAAGTACGGAGGTGTTATGTTAGTTACAGCCGTACAAGATGAGAATTTTCAGATATTTTCATTGGCTTTCGGGATCGTAGATGCTGAAGATGAACCTTCGTGAGAATGGTTTTTCACAAAATTGGCTAATTATGTATCTGATGAGCAGCCTCTGGTGATAGTCTCCGACCCCAACACTGCCATTAAAAGTGAGTGTGATAAGATGTTTCCTTGGGAAACCCGAGGAATATGTTATTATCACCCTCAAGATAACATTGTTAAAAAGTATAAAGGGAAACATCTCTTGTACTTGGTGAAAGATGCTGTTTATGCTTATACGGTTTCAGATTTTGACCAGTAAATGGCTGAGATACGGAGTGCAAATCCGGACTTTGCACGGTATTTGGAGAATGCCGACGTCAGCCTATGGTCAAGGGTTTATTGTCATGGGGACATGTACAACATAAAAATAAGCAACATCGCTGAATCTATTAATTTCGCACTGAAGCGAGCTAAAGGATTTCCGATTCAGTTCCTGTTGGAGTTCATAAGGGAGAAGCTAGGAAAGTGGTTTTGGAAAAGGAGATATGATGCCTTAAGTATCCCAATTCACCATAGTCGGGTGTTGAATTCTTTCTTGTTATTCGATCGGAGATAACGGATAGGATGAGGGTCCAACCAATTGATGGATGTTGATTCTTTATGAAAGGTGGCAAAATGGACTGTGTGGCTGATTTGGAACATGGAAAGTGTGAATGTGGTATCTATGCAGTGGAGAAAATACCTTACTCTCATGCTATAGCTGTTGGAACATATGATAGTTTGCATATCTCCACACTTGTATATCCAGTGTACTCAGGATTTTTTGTTTGCAGGATACTCAGAGAATATATATCCTTGTGGTAGACAACAAGTTGAGGAACGCACATGCTTTCCTCCGGATGTAAAGTGTGGTCCGGGGAGACAGAAGAAATCAAGATGGCAATCTTGGTTGGAGTTATCCAGGATGAGAGGACGCAAACCCCGGAAGCAACACAGGGTTTATAGATGCTCAAAGTGCAAGGAAACTAGTCATACGAAACCAAAATGTAAGAAATGACATGGACAACCTTCTAGTAAGTCATCCAGAAGACCTTTAAGTAAGTCTTCTAGTGTTTAGTCTTCCAGAAGACCTTCGAGTTAGTCGTCTAGTGTTTATTCTTCCAGAAGACCTTCAAGTAAGTCATCCCAAAGACCTTAAAGTTAGTCGTCCGGGTTTATTATTCCACAAGACCTTCAAGTTAATCATCTAGTGTTTTGTCTTCCAAAAGACCTTCAAGTAAGTATTCCAGAATACCTTAAATTTAGTCTATATTAAGAATTTGTGTTGAGTCTATGTATTAAGAATTTGTGTGTATTAAGAATTTGTGTTATGAACTTATATGTGTCAACTTCTTTGTCAGATTGCACTACCACTATTAACAAATTCTTAATACTTAACTTTAAGAAGGCCTTATAGTTAAGTCGTCCACTTTTCAGACGACTTATAGTTAAGTCGTCCACTTTCCAGACGACTTATAGTTAAGTCGTCCACTTACCAGACGACTTTTGGTTAAGTCGTCCACTTTCCAATAAACTTAACTTCCAAAAAAATACAGATAGGTTACAAATCATGTTCAAATACACATTAGGTTACAAAACATACAAATCAAATCCTAGTCTATCATACATCATACGTTCCCAGGTTTTCATCATGGTCTTTGTTTTCTTTCTCATGCTGGTCAGGAAGCTCTTTAAATATATCCACCGCCATCTTATCCCTCATAGCCTTCATGTTGGCCTTAGCAAAGTTTTTTTATTAAATGACCTCCCAAGAGCATGACATTAAATGTACCTTAGAGCGTACACGCCACAATCACCAGCTCAGGCCTGAGGGATATTTGTTGGTCTCTCATATGTGAATAGCTCCAGGGATAACAGGTCACGTTGTTCGATGGAAGCGCACTCAAAAAGCAGATAAGGGACCATGTAGAGAAAAAGATACATTATTACATCGAGTTGTTCATGGGAGATACATGAATGAATGATGTCCCAGACGACTATGTGCCTCTTAGGGATCAATATCCACATAGCAATCCAATGAGTGTCGTTGTGGTTCACTGGCACATAGATATCATCAATATTCGTCCCTCACATCTTGTTCGATTAGTAAAATGGTTGTAAAGTGCCTGAATAATAATTCCACGCCCCACCAGGGAGTCCTCTTCCTAAACCGTAGACATCAGGCTCTGAGTCCTTAAAATCCTTTTAGTTGAATCTTCATTGCTAAGCAAAGAGATGATCAAGGAAGCATATTCTCTCGCTCCTGAAATGTTGCGGCGTCTCCACATACCTCTTCCTCAAAACATTAATCAAAGCATCCATATGCTTTATATAAAATAATACAAGTCAGAAGATATCAGACGACTTATCACTAAGTCGTCTACGAAGATATCAGTAAGTCATCTACTAATCAGTTTTGTCATAGCAGAAGACTTACACAATCCTCCAGCCAAGATACGGAGGTCTGGAGGACCTTATACCACCAAGTTGGACTTGTACGTGGTTTCTTGTCGAGAGGTGTTTTATAATGACTGCAAACACAAAATGTTGAAAAGCAATCAGTTTTTATAGACTAAAGCAAGCTATTATGGGAAAAACAATCACTTACGGATCAGTTTTCAACCAATCGGCGAGCTCCTTCAACTTGTTCTTGTCAATTGGTGAAAATGGATTATAGCTTGGACCTTTCTTTTTGTTTGGAATGATCACTTTGGCCGTGCTGTTTGCTGTATAAGGAGATTGCTGTGAGGCAACAAGTTTCCTTGTTCGCTCACTCTTTGCACGAACAAGTGCCAAAGCAGCTTCCCTCTTTTCCTCATATCTTGCATCCTCCTGCAGTATATCTGCTGCAGTTGGTTTATATTTGGCCAATAGAACAAGGATCCAGATGCGGACACATCTTGAGCTTTATCCTTCTCCTCATTAACACTTTCATTAACCCCGGGAGAGGGCTTTTTTACTAACCTCGGATTCGTGCGAGGATGTCCCTTTAGGTTGAGAGCTAGTGTGCTGAGATGATGTCTATTTCCCTTTTTTGGTGATACCAATCTTCTTTTCCACTGCTTCCATCCTTTTCGACAGATGCTTGATCTCCTTAAGGCAAGTCCCAAACCCTTCACTCATGGCATCAACTATGTCCTTGAAATTTCTTTCAATATCCTCTTTGGTCATCTCAAGCACATTTGTAGTCACCTCTGAACGAACCTCTGTGGGAACATCTTCACTAGCCTATGTAAACATCCCCTCACTCTCCTCTGCAGGTGCCCCATTACTAGCCTCTGCAGGTGCCCTTTCTAGCCTCTTTACAAGCTTTCTTCCGAGGTCTTGGGACTCTCTTCCTTCACCATAACTATCGGTTTCTTTGATGGACTCACAACCACCGGCTTTGTATTGACTCAAGTACCGGTGACTTCCCAGCAATCCATGGTCCACTTCCACGGTCTCTGATTAAACATGACTTTAATTATGTTCTCTGCGGCAAGGTCTTCAGCATCAGACTCCCACTTTGGAAACATTTCACCAATGTCCTTCTCAACAAAATTCATCACTGTAGTCTGCAGTAAATATAAGATATGAACTTAGATATTTGACGGATTAAGAAAGATGGAAAGAAAGTCTTTCCAAATGACTTAATTATAGTAGTAAAGGATTGAAGTAATTATATGTCTGCAGATAGCATCTTTAAAGCATATGCGTCCTTTGCTACCCATGTAAGCCAGTATCGGTGGAGACGGTTTTGTTTGGTATGGGATTACCATAATTTGCACCCAATTCCAGTAGAGCTATGTACACCCAGACTTGGAGAGCTTGTATAAACCCATCAACAATGTAACAACCCAAAATATATTTTCCCTTCACAGAGTCCATTAGCACCTTAAACGTAACTCTCTCCCATGGATAATTCTCAAACCGTTCTAACTCCATCACTAGCCTGACAGACTAACCCTTGTGGCGATTGAATACTTTCTCCCTTCAATGTATCTAGTGAAGATGGAAAGGTACCCAAGCCGCTTGCGATCATCCCGAGACCACCATTCGCATCTCTCAAGTGTTGCTATTATCTGCTCAGTAGATGACCCAGATTCGACATGAACTCCCAACATCCCCCAGAAAGAAGCCATCTCCTTTGTAACAACACACTTCAGTCTCTTAAGATCCTTGATGTACTCGCAGTTTAAACCAGTGAGGTTTTCAAACTCTAATAGTGAAAACCTCACAGGTTCTAGACCAACGAGACTCCTCAGCTCATACTTCTTCTTTATGTCTAGCTGGAAGCCGAGCATGTAGTGAATCAGCCTTGAAGCTCAAGCAAAATCCCAGCTTTTTAAACTTGATGAAAACTCCCAACTTCGACTCCTTCAGCTCTTCATATTCGTCACCATGAAGAGCTTTCTTTAAAGCAGTATGCAACTTCGAACATTATGTATGAACGAAATAGCTTTCATTGCGGAGGGTTGTTCCCCTAATGTACATAACCTACAGGGGAGTTTTGGAATATCCATTTTTTTGTCTGCAAAACAATCAAAGACAATCATCTCAAACACTTAACCATCCAGTATAACATTTTAATTATAAGTCTATAAGACTTTCCAGACGACTTGTAATTAAGTCGTCTGGAAAGTCTTCCAAAACTTTCAGTAGAACATTTTCAAAGCAGACCTGAAAATTCGTAGAAGATATAGTCGCCTTCGACACAACGGTTATAAATATGCAAAAATAGACATGCAAAAGAAGCGCGGTGAGAACGGTGGACTTAAGAGACAACGTTTTAACTTACCGGCGGCGGGAGTTCAACGAGACATCTCTGAGAGAAACGCCAATAGGGTTTACAAACAAACGACGCTAGGGTTTCCTCTCGGATCTGAAATAGAGGAAGCGGTAGTGAGAACGGTGGTGAGAATGTTGGTGATAACAGCAGAGAGATAACCGGCGGTGAGAACGGTGGTGAGAACGATGGATTAGAGAGAATCGACGGAAATCGCCTTTGAAATCGCCTCTTTAAGAGAAACGGCGTTAGGGTTTCAGAACTTCGTGAAAAAATAAATAAAAAAAACATCTTATATATATGTCCGGTAAATAATTTGGTTAGGTTCAAAAGTTCATTGGTAAAATGGTAAAATTAAAGGTTCGGTCCGGTTTGAACGTACATCAGACGACTTACTAGTAAGTCGTCTACTGTAAATATATTCACCAGACGACTTACTAGTAAGTCGGCCGAGACCCTAAATTTAATCCCTAAACTAAATTGACTAAATTAACTAACTAACCACGTTATAAAATCAAATTATACTTAAATAGTGTTTACTATACACAGGAATAAACATACTTAGGTCAATTTTAAATTTTTCAAAAAAATATTTATGTTTTCCAAAATCTAACACTAAGAACACATACAATACTACAACATATGTTGGTAAAACCTAAACTAAAGAATATCATGACTCACTACTTTTACTCATCCATGTTGAAAACAATTAACTTTTGTTATTTCTTAATTTATATCTCTTAAAACATACGTTAATTACATGATTTCAATTTTTCACTTATCAAAATATTTTGTACAAAAATTTTAAATTATTTTAAAGAAGAACTATGCTAGACGACTTACTAGTAAGTCGTTTGGACAAAAGACTTGTGGGGGTTAAAAACGGAAAAAAAATCAGTTTCTTGTTTGTTCACAAGGGGCTGGTTGTAATTTCAATAGTCTTTTAAGTTACTTTGCATTTGATTCAAGTTTATGTTTACTTTTGCATTTGAAATCAAATTGTGATTCATATTTGACAATTTCCCCTTGATCTAGCAATGTGTTTGTTTCTGCACTTTGATGATCAGACTGGCTTAATCTATGTGTTACAGGAAATTTGTTATGGAACTTTTGATCTAACTATGTGTTTGTCGCTGCACTTTGATGATCAAATAATGTTCTCTGGGTAAAGGTTGACTGAGAAATGGAAAGAAGTTTGAACTATAGTAAATGATGATTAAATTTTTTTAAAATAAATAGTTAATAGGAGTATTAACTTAGAGCATCACCAAAAATATTCTCTATTTTGAAGTTTCACAATTTCTATGTTTGAAGTTTCAAAGTGTTCATCTCCAAAAATAAAACTTTAAAACTAACTTCAAAATTATTTGTATTTTACACTATGATCCTTATATTTGTCACAACTAATATAAATTTATAAAACCTTTATAAATAACTAACACATATATAAAAAATTACAACAATATTAATTAATAAAAATACATTAAAAATAGAAAATATAAATACATAATTAATTATTAAACTACAAGCAAAATACCATATTATTTCATAAAATTACTGGAAATGTATATCATGCATTGGACCTCACCGTCTCACCAATCTTTGAAATTTGAAAATAATATAATAGAATTTTGAAAATTTTAAATTTTATCATGCATTGGACCTCACTATCTCACCAATATTTGATTCTTGAAATAATATAAAAGAGTTTGGAAAGATTAATTTTCTATCATGCATTGGACCTTACCCTCTCACCAATGGAATGAATTTGTGTTTATTCATTTTAATTATTATTGAACTATTTTTGTGTATAAATAATAGTCTTCAAGCAATAAGAAAATCACAACTCTAATCTTTTTCTTTCATTCCAAGAACAGAATATGGAAAAACATAGAGGCTCATCATTCAATCAACAAAAAGATGAGCTATTATGTTGTGTGTATTTAAAAATATCACAAGATCCAATTGGTAGCAATAACCAATCTCTTGGAAAATTGTGAGAAAAAATAGGTAAGAGTTACAATGGAAAAAATGAGAGTTGGGAAAGTAGAAGCACAAGATCTCTACAACGTAGAATGAATATTATTACATATGTCGTTAGAAATCTAAAGAACTGCATAACGCAAGTGGAGAACGTTCATCCAAGTGGTACATTTGAATTTGACATTGTAAGTATTTTTTACTCAATATATATATATATATATTTGATATTTATTTGGTAATTAACCAATTTTTATGTTTCATTACTTTGTAGATGGGGAAGGCTAAAAAACTTTTGCTACAAGATCCAAAACTAAAAAAGTTTTCAAATTTGATCATGTTTGGGTAATGATGAAGGATGTTCCAAAGTTTACAAGCAATATCAACATCTCTATCCAAGATACTACTAACACCGAAAGCAATACTTTCGGCTCTCTGGCATCACAATCTCCGAGAATGTCTTCATTTTCCATCAATTTAAGTAGTGATGATAGCGGATCAAGTTCACGTCCTATTGGATTGAAGAAAAGCAAAACTCAAAAGGAAGAAAACCAAAGGTAATAATATGACCGTTGATACTTTGATATCATCAAACGAACAAATCCTTGATCATTTAAAAGAAAGTGCAACAAGCAGGGGAAAAAGTCATGAGATGATTGAATTACGAATGCAAATGAAGCAAAAAAGCTAGCTTTAAAAGAAGCAAAAAAATATTGCTAAAAGACTTAGCTTCTATCAGTGATATTAATACTCGTGAGTACATTCGTTTTGAACAAGAAAGAATCATACGAAAAAGACGCCAAGAACAACAACAACAAGAACAACAACCATATTCGGTTACACAAAATTTGTTTGGACAATATTTTGAAGGTTTTGGAGCTTCCGGAACAAATTTATCAGATTATTAGTGTTGTTGTAATATTTAAATTTATATATTAATTATGTCTTATGTACCTTTTTAAAAGGTTTTTTTATTAAGTTTGTTTTGTAATATTATTGTGGTCTAATTTTACTTTTAAAATAATATAAATCTTTTTAATTTTATGTGTAAAACTTAAATTTATAGAAATAAATTTCAAGATTAATGAGATATAAAAAAAAATAAAAATAAAAATGAGTAATGAAAAATATTTAAGAATCATAAATAGAATGTGTAATTGTAAGGACCAAAATGCAAATAAAAAGATGAAACTTCAAATTTGAAGTTTTGAGTAGTGACACTCTATATTTGAAGTTTCACTACCTAAAATCTCAATTTTGAAATTCCTTTTTGGAGAGAAAAAACTTCATATTTGAAGTTATAGGGTGTCTTTTAGAAATGATGTTAGTGGCATTAACCGAGGCATAAGTTATGTCGGTTATGTTTCGAGTTATTCCGGTTATGTTTCGAGTTATTCTAAGGTTAATGCACGGCTTTTATTATGCCAGTGGCATTTTCCTGTAATTATTTAGGAAAACTTAGGGTAATTACTAAACTTACTTATGTTTTAATAATTTAGATTATAAACCAAATTAACCAAATTTATAAAGTTAATCTTAGGAATCATATAAAAATATACATTTGAAACAGAATATGAAATAATATTAAACATAAGTAGATTTACAAATGTATATAGATTGACACAAAAATTGATTTTCACGTTGAATCATCTTCAACCAAGTGCATATGGGTCCTAACTAACTTGGGAAACAATCTCAATTGCATTCCGGTGAAGCATGAGAGATTCAAATGCTTTATTTTTTTGGCTTGAATGGTTTAAGTTCAATAAATGAGAGATTCATTCCAGAGATGACATATATTAAATAATATAAAATTCTTTACACCTAGGAATTTTGCAATTAAATTTTTATTTAATAGGATTATGTAGAATGTTATATCCATATAAAATTTTGCGAAACTTTTACTAGTAAATAACCATTGAATTAATTTCAGGAAAAAAAAAGAAAAAACCATTATGTATTTGTAGTTTTCATTGGCAAATAGTTGAATTTGTTTAATTTTTCCATATTTTATTTATTCCACTAATTTTTATTTTATTTTGTTTATTGTTTATAACCTGTGCAATTGTGCGAAATTATTTATATTTTTAATTTAAGTTTATAAATTAAAATTTTATGGTTTGATGATACTTTATAAACTTCGGTTCACGGGCAAATTGTATTTTTTGATTTATGGTTCCAGAAATATTATAATAGGTTAGTTATTTATAAATTTGGGTTTAGTTTGAGTTGTGTTGTTTTTATATTTGGTAGTCAAATAACGATAATGTAATTTAGAGTCATATTGCCATTTGGCAAGTATCCCACACTGCTTCCATGGCGTCTTTGGCTGCTACTTCAGAGTAATACGGGTTGCCACGAAGCGATTTCAGCACTATTCTTTTTATACATTCCTTTTTGAAATGAACATGTGTTTGTAATGAACTAACTAACTAATGCAATTCGTCATTTACTTGTTCATGGCCTCTTAATTTAATAAACCCCTCAAAAGTTCTCTCTTGAAATGGCAATCACCGCTTAGATGACCTGCACGTATCTGTTTACAGAATACACATCAAGAACTTGGAGTTCTCGAAGCCGGAGATTCGTGGCGGCTTAAGATCGATGGGTCACACAGAGAAGAAAGGAGACGAACGGTATATTTGTAAATTGCTTTAGCATCAGTTACTGCACGGTTACTTAAATGGATACTGTCGACAATTTTATTTGATCAGGTTTGCAAAACTACCATATCAGACCGGACATGATCCGGTTTGAAAAATTAAGCTGATAATGGGCTATAAGTATTTTAAAGAGGGCTCAAAGCTAAAGGGTCACGCTGATCCAAACCCAACACAGTGAACAACTGAATCCTGTTTTTAGTTAAATATTGTATATGTTTTCAAGTTGTATACATATACCCAAATAATTATGAGTTTTCCAACAAAAAAAATATTAGTAAATATGAATACCCTATATATGTAGAAAATCTGGAAAGAGATTTTTCATCACATGTTTCCTTTTTTTCATATCCAAATCATCAAATAAAGACAGTAAAACTAAATAAATTCTAGAAATTTTGGAAAGATTTATTTATTTTTCATAAATACTATTTAAATTATTTAAATTGAAATCTATATTTTCAATCTTCCTGATTTTTCATTAATGTTCCAGTTTTTTTTTTAGATTTGATATTTTATATGCTTAATATGCGTTAAAGTGAATCTCATCTAATATTGGATAACAAGTTCTCTAAAATAATATTTTCTTTTTTTCTTGTCTTGTAAATATTAGTATGTGTATTAAAATAAAATTATATGTTAATTATGCCATCCAATACCAGTAAATTAACAAATGCATTTGAACATATCCAAAACACAAGATAACATCAACATCCAAGTGTACATCCTTTATATTCAGATCATTTATTTAATAGATTTCTGTTTGGTTATCAACTTATTAGATTTTATGTAGGCTTTTAAAATCCTATAAATACAGAACAAAATATATCATATTTCTCACAAGTTTCAAGAATATCAGAAAACATATACATTATAATAAAAATGTCTTTAGAGAAGATGTTTGAGCGTTTTGACCAAAACAAAGATGGTATGCTTTCGTTGAGTGAGTTTTCTGATGCTCTTCTTAACTATTCTCCCAACTTTCCTCAAGAAGATATCGAAAGGCGATTTAAAGAGATTGATGTTAACGGTAATGGCCAAATCGACATTAATGAATTTGTTTCGTGGTTTGAGAGGATGTTGAAAAGATCATTTGATATATGTGATGTTGACGGCGACGAAAAGATAAAAGCCAAAGAATTGAGTTCAGTCATGACTGCAATCGGAAAAACATATAACGAAGAAGACTGTGCCGAAAAAATTCGAGATTATGATACAGATAATGATGGTTGTTTGAATTATGAAGAGTTTAAGGCTATGTTGTTTAATAACTTCTAAAAAGGGTATATGATAAGCTAATATCTATAATGTAAGTTATATATTATATTATGCAATTGTGGTAAGAGTGGGATATTATGTTCCAGGGAAGAAATATAGTTTGATGTTTCTTCTAAATTGTTAAAATATAATTTGAATGATTCAGATATCTCAAGAAAGAAGAAGAGATCTGGTTTGTAAATTTTGGTATTATAAGCCCAATATCAAATTGGTATTCCTCTCACAAAACTGAAGTCCAACATAAGTCCATATTTATTTAAGCAATATCGAAGTGAGTCAAATTGTTGTTGTTTTACTTTAGGGTTTTTAGTAATTAAAAATCTTAACTAAAGTTGAATCGTAAAATAAACCTTCAGCTAAAAGTTTAATGAAATAAACTATCTATTTTAGTTTCGTTAATGTCTGTTTCCTTCCATATAAAATACCGTAACGGAGAGTGACATATGTTAACAGAGTATATGCTAAGAACTTAACTGAGGGGTCAAATGTTGTAAAGTTTTTATTATCATATTATGTATTGTTTAAAATTGATTTATAAGCCTTTCATCATTTTATCAAATCTATAACTGATTTATAAAGCTTCATACATATTTTAATACTTTTATAAATGATTAATAAGACTTTATAAATTAACTATCATCGACACTAATGGAAAGATTGACTTCATGAATTTCGACAATACTTAACACCTGATATAACTTCTTCTTTTTCAATTATTTGTATTTAATAATGTCGATATAAAAACCATTTCTTATATCACCATTGTTAAATATTAAATTATTTAATATTTCTAAGTTATATTAAGTTTCAAGTAGTGTTCATAATTATTAATTTTAGATTTATAAATTAGTTATAAAGATTTATATATAAATTTAAAACAATGCATAAATGATAATAAAGATTTCAAAACATTTAAAATTTTTAGTGATAGAACTCTCAACTATTTTTTAATTGCAAGAAAACCAATCAACTAAATTTTCAATATTATAAACATTTAACTTATAAATTGTTAACATATATCATCTTTTGTCACGATATTTTAAATTGAGGGTAATATGCGTCAACAGAACTAAATTAAAGGTTTCTTTTCTAGGATTTTAGTTGAAATATTATTTTACGATTTAACTTTAGTTGAGGGGTTTAAGTTCTAAAAAAAATTACTTAATTAGATACTAAATTTTGATCTGCACGGTTGCGCATGATTATTTATATTAATAATTTATGTATATAAATTAAAATTTTATGGTTTGATGATACTTTATAAGCTTCGGTTATATTTTTGATTTATGGTTCTAGAAATATAATAATATTTTAGTTATTTATAAATTTGGGTTTGGTTTGAGTTTTGTTATTTTGATATTTGATATTTGGTGGTCAAATAACAATGATATAATTGTAAATTGGTTTAATTTAAGTATATGTCCGTTATCATATAAAATTGTATGGTATATGTGTATTATTAAAACATAATCACTGTTAATAAATTAGATATTTTGTATTACTAAAGATGAATTCTCATGTTTACCATATTATTGGTATCATTATTCATCTTTATTTGCATTAAAGAGATATTTCACGATTACCATTTTTAAGGGATGATATATATTTGGTTCTTGCCTAGATGACAATTGTAATGGGGAGTACTTATTATTTGAATTCGGTCTTAGTCGAATCAGGGCAACCGCATGCAAAATAACATGACTTCATACTTAAATCAAGAGTTTTATTCTCAAAATTAACGGTATTGCAATCAACTGTAACTGTTTGATCAATGACTCGGTCATGCCATTTTATGTATGAACATGAGGAACTGGATGCTCCACATCAATCTCCACTGACATACAATAATCATTAAAGATTTGCGATGTAAACTCACCAGCATTATCAAGCCTTAATTTCTTTATGACATATATTGAGAATTGTGTTCTCATCTTTATTATTTGGGCAATGAACTTTGCGAAAACTGTATTTCTTGTTGTCAAAAGACAAACATTTGACCACCTACTAGATGTGTCAATCAATATCATGAAATACTTAAACGGTCCGCACGGTGGGTAGATCGGCCTTCATATATTACCATATATTATTTCTAAAAACAATGGTGATTCATTGCCTATTTTTGCTGGTGATGATCGAGTTATAAAGTTTCCTTGAGAACATGCATTGCACGTAAATTCGCCTGTTTGCAAAATTCTCTCCTCTTTCAACGGATGACCATTTGAATTTTGTATTATCTTTTCCATCATGACTGAACCGGGATGTCCTAGCCTCTCATGGCAGATTTTAAATGTATTAGTAAACTTCAGATTTACTGTGGCATAGGACTCAGTCATGTTTATTTTTGTACAATATAGTCTAGAGGATATCATTCTTAATTCTTCCAATACATGTTTTCTCTCGGACATAATGCAAAGATATTCAGTGTCATCTTTACTCATAATCTCAATATGATATCCATTTCTTTGAATATCTTTAAAACTTAATAAGTTTCTATGAGATTTGAGAAAATATAATGCATCACTTATTTTAAATTATATTCTCTGTGGCATTGAAAATCTGATTATTCTAGAGCCTTTAATAATTTTTACACTACCAGATATTGTATTTACGCTTCCAGTTTAATCTTTTATTTTGAGACTGGAAAAATATTTATTATCTTTAATTATCGTGTGCGTTGACGTACTATCTGTCAAACACATATCTCCATCCATAGTCTCAAAGTCTAGTATTTTCTCGCTATTATAATCTTGTTTGGTATAAGATCAGAGATTCGTGATGATAACGTATTATAAATAAAAGAAAAAAATATATATATATATAAATTGTAATATTATTTCTGATATTGTTTCCTTGTATAACGAAAGAGAAAGAACCAAAGTGTTGAAGTTAATTATTATTATTTTTTATTTTTTAATGTACTACTATTTATAGCAGATAATATATTTCTTAGTCAATTTTTTGAATGATACATGAACACTTTGAATGACACAAGAACACGTAATGATGATGAAGATACAAGGGAGGTGGAGGGACATGTGTCCTTGGATAATCATCTCTCATAACATATTTTGTTTATTTAGTCAAGGGTTTATAATGATTTAAACTTTCAACAATTTTTAAATTAGATGGAAAAACTTTCAACTAAAATTTTATGTCTTAAACCTTCAACTATTAAACCGTTAATTAGGCCAAGGCATTTTAACCTGGACCCAAAAACCCGAACCGAAACCGAATCAAAAATACCCGAACCAAAACCGAACCAAAAAATTATAAGTACCTATTGGGTCCAAAATTCTTTTACCCGAAAGAACCGGAACCGAAAAGAACCGACCCGAACAAACTCAGACCCGAAAAGAACTGACCCGAATAGACCCGACCCGATAAGAACCGATTCATACCCGACTTAATAACATGAATATCCAAAAATATGATCTTTTGTGTTCCATTTTATATATTTTACTTTATGATTTAGTTGAAAAATCTTTTTGTTAACTGTATTTCTTATTATTTGTATGACATTTTCAAGTAATATAAAATTTTAAATGTAAAAATTTGAAGTTTAATAATATTTTATTTTAATTATTAATAGTGTATTTTAAGTTATTTTGTAAAAAATAGATATATATATGACAGATTTTGACTAAATTTGATGAAATTTATGTATTTCGTGTCTTTTTATATCCTAAATACCCGAATCCGACACAAACCCGAAACAAACCCGAATATTACCCGAATATTATGGGTATTTTATGGGTATTTAATTATAGACCCGAACCGACCCGGATTCGAGAAAAACCGATCCGAACCCGAACCGAAAATGTACAAGTATCTATTGGGTCTAAAACTCTAAGACCCGAAAGACCCGGACCCAAAAAAACTGACCCAAACCCGACCCGAAGACCCGAACGCCTAGGCCTACCGTTAGTGTCGTTAATTCTCCGTTAAAAATCATCTTTTTGACAGAGACCCGCTAAATTGAAACATGGCGTTTCATATAATCACATAACGATACGAGATGTTTACAATCAACAAATATTTTAGTGATTTAAACCTCCAACTATTTTTAAATCGGATGGAGAACCTCCAACTAAAACTTTATGTTTTTAAACCTTAAACTATTAAACTTTTAATGTTTTTAACCCTCTGTAAACAAAGTCGTCTTTTCTGAACGAAATCTGTTAAATTGGAACGCAATGACAATCACGATTCATCTCCAAATAAAAAAATAGGGTTTTTCTTTATTTTTAATAACCATCGAAAGTGAAATAAGTCAAAAGAAAACTATGTTGTTTCCAATATTAATTATTTTTCTCCTATTCATTTATTTATCAAAAGGTGAATTTTAAAATGTTAAGTAACCTAGGTTATCCACCTTTTCACACTCGAAGTTTTACCCAGAATTTATCAAAAAGTGAACATGAGAGAAATAATAAGGATTAGAAACAACAAAGTTTTCTGACTTATATCACCTTCGATGGTTTTTTTAAAGGAAGAAGAACCCTATTTTTTTTATTTGGAGATGAATCGTGATTGTTACTTCCATTGATAAAGGGATTTTTTAAGGATCTGGTGTTGTTTATGTGGTTGAAGGAACACTGCATTGTAATTTAACTTGTCTCCATTTAAAAAAGACGACTTTGTTTACGATGGGTTAAATGCATTAAACGCTTAATAGTTGAAGGTTTAAAAATATAAAGTTTTAATTGGGTTTTCCATCTAAATTTAAAAATAGTTGGAGGTTTAAATCACTAAAATATTTTTTGATTGTAAGCATGTCGTATCGTCTGTGTGATTATACAAAACGTTGCATTTCGAGTTAACGGGTCACCTTTTAGAAAATACGACTTTGTTAACGGAGGGTTAACGATACTAACAGTTTAATAGTTTAAGGTTTAAAAACATAAAATTTTAGTTAGAGATTTTTCATCCGATTAAAAATCATCGAGGGTTTAAATCACTAATAACCCTTTAGTCAATGACAATATAGGTCTTTTTACTAGGGCTGGGCACAAGCCAAGTACTTGCCATTTTTGGCGTACTTGGTACTTGGCTTGACTTGTTCGAATAATGAAATTTTAGACTTGTACTTGGTTTATTAAAAACGAGTACTTGCATTTTCAAGTACTTGCTAAAATTTGATATACTTGCAAGTACTTGCCATGTTTTATTACTTGCTATTTCTAAACTAGTTTATAATTTTTATATAATTATCAATAAGTTATTTAATATTTTTTCTATTTAAACCGTGCATATGAATTTGAGAAAATTTAATGAGTTATAATTCTAAGCTAAACAATTTTTTAATAAAAAAATTATTTACTTTTTATATGTTGTAAGTCGATATATAATAAATATAAAATAATAGAAACTCTAAAATATTTCTATAATATATCATTTTAATCTATTTATCGTATAAACAAATAATTTGAATATAATTTAGAGATATTTTTGTCCACAAGGAAAAACGGGTAGTAAATCATGTAATAAGTTACGAGTAATAAGCCAACAACGCCAAGTAGTTGTTTTTATTTTAATACTTGATACTTGTCTTGTACTTGCAAGTAATTGAAATAAACGACTTGATACTCGATTTGCACAAAACGAGTACTCGATTTTAAGAGCCAAGTACGAATCGAATAGCGAGTACAGACCGAGTAGTAAGTAATCGTGCCCACCCCTACTTTTTACAGATGTTTTGGGCCCATACGAGTGGAAGCAACATTTTGGGGCCCAATAATTATGATTTAAAGCCCACTTAACTCCTCTAGACTCTCTCCTTATGCTTCCACACCTCTTCATCATATTGTGTAAAGCGGTTTTCATTCATCAGCAGCCAGAGACGCACTTTAACGATCTGCCATCGACGAGGTTATCTTCCCTTCCGATCATCCTTTCCGGTTTCGATTCGTTTAGAAATCTAACAGTCTCTCGAAGTCGTACGTATATGGTTTTATAGATTTTGTTTCATTTCTCTGTTTCTTTAGGATCACGATTTGGTTTTGCTTTTCTGCTTACGTTTTCTTCGCGGTACGATCATCTAAAGGTCGTATTGATTTTCTTAGAGATATGTTTTCGTTTTTCTGGCTCTAGATGAGGATTTGCTTCTCTGCTTCCATTTGCTGTATCAGTGTTTAGGTCTTTGATTCTCAGATTTTTCCGGTGGAGGATCCATTGAGTTTATGATTCTTGTTTCTTTTGCTTGTATCCTTCTCTAATCGGTTGGTTTTGAGCTCATTGTGCTTAATCTATACATTGTGTTTAAGTCTAGCTGGATCGGATGGTTGGATGAGTAACTGTACATATCGTATAGAACATTAGCTAATACTTGATTCTCAGTATGTTAATGTTAATGTTAATGTGAACATAGAGTTGATTGCATTTGTATGAATGACAGTGAAGAAAATTATTGTGAGTAGATTTTGTATGTTATAATTTTCTCGTGGTTTCGTATACACAGGAAGGGGTACTTTTGTTCATTACCATGGCAACAAGAAGCGCTTTCAGAGTTGTGTCTCGCAGGTTCTCCAGTGGAAAAGTTCTTAGCGAGGAGGAGAAAGCTGCTGAGAATGTTTTCATCAAGGTCTTACTTTTTCTCTCTACATGTCTGTTTACTCTCCCTAGTCTACTCTTAGATTCTTCAAAAGGTATCTACTTTCCTTTTGTTGTTGATGATGATGATGAAAACGTCCCTTGATCCTATCTGTCTCTATCGGGAAGCGAAATTTTTATCTACTTTCCTTTTATCGATCCCTTCTTGATTCTCTCTGCTAGTTAATATTTGGTTTTGGTTCTTCAAGGAAAGTAAAGAGTTGGATCTATTTGTTATTTAAACCTTATCGCTTCCAGCTTGAACTATAAACTCCTTTGATACTCTCCTTTCTGTTTAAGAGTCGTATGCTATTTCTCGTTAGCTTTGATTATATATGACTTTATGGGTTTTCTATTTTATTTTGCTTGGAAGATAATGTGTTAAACTAGCTAGATTGGTGTTTCAGAAAATGGAGCAAGAGAAGCTTGAGAAGATAGCTAGACAGGTAATGATTCGTTTTAACTTCAGTAGTGAAGTTTATCTATCAAGTAATACTGATAAAAGTCAACATTCTGATGAACTACTAGGGTCCGGGAGAACAAGCAGCAAGTGGAGCCAAGGCTAGTGGTGGTTCATCAGCATCGGCGGAATCAGGCCCAAAAGTGTCAGAAGACAAGGACAGAAACTATGCAGTTGTGGCGGGTGTGGTGGCTGTTGTTGGTGCCATTGGTTGGTACATGAAATCAGGTGGAAAGAAGCAGAAGCCAGAGGTTCAAGAGTGAAGAAGAATGATGGAGTAGCGAGTGAATAAAACAGAGAGTGGGATCTTTTACTAATTCCTCTCCTATGAGAAACTTTGGAATTGCTACTACTCTCTTTTCTTTTGGTTTGGTTTCCAAATCTTGACTTTTTCAGTTAGTTTTGGAACTTTAACTACATAAAAGACTCATCTCCTCTCTTTGGATCAGAATAACTGAAAATTCTGGGACTGAATAACCCAACATAAATGCCGAGTTGAATTGAGATCTTTGTTTAAAACTGTGACTGATTATGGCAAAGACTGAAGTCGGATCAAAGGAGGCAAACTATTAAAACGAAACCCTAAAATAAAAAAAAAAAAACTTAACATCATTGTTGTTTTTTTTGTAAAATCATATTTAGCAAGGATGGTTGATATGTAAATGGTGAAATCAAAAAGGTATCAGAAGCAAGGTAATAGACTGAAGAGGATTGTTCAAGTGTAAACAATTATCGTAAAAGTGATTGTGGCAGAGACTAAAATCACATCAATACATATGATTAGAAATGAAGCGTTAATATCGAACTTATTAATCAATCACTGGTAATAGTCATATTTCAGCGAGGATGGTTATAATGTATGTGATTATAGGGTAAAAAAGCAAGAAAATGAAGAGCAAATACGTATTATGGTTAACTAAGAATCTCTTGAGAATTGCAGGAATGTCAAAAACATAACCCATCGAGTACAAACTAAGAAACAGCAACATAAAGGTTTAACACAAAATGAAAAAAAGATGGCAAAATCAGAAGCCAAGCCAACAAGCATTACTGCCTTACTCGAACAGACTGAAACCCATGTCATCATCAGACTCTTCCTTCTCTTCCTTCTTCTCTTCTTTCTTGGCCTCAGCTGCTGGAGCTGCACCGCCTCCACCACCGGCAGATGGAGCAGAAGCCATGGCAACACCACCACCACCGCTTGGAACAGAAGCCAACTTCTCCCTTCCACAAGCAATCAGTTCACACAAGTCTTTACCATTCACTTCCTTCAACAAAAGCTCAATCTGAGAGTCTTCTGTTTCACAACCAACTGCAAAACCAAACAAAAAAAACAATGTCACATTCCATTACATGTTCTTTTTTCACAACACAGTCTCATTTCAACACCATAAAATAGCTGCTTATTTGAACACAATACTTGCTTACTACAGAACTTAACATTTCCATTCCCTAACACAACCACTAAGTTATGTACACAATAATAAATCGAATTTAATCTAGCAGACGAAACATATACACTTGCAGGATTTGACTAAGTAAGAAAAAAGCAAGAACGAACCAGATCCAAGGATGGTCTTGACATCGGCACTGGTTGGGGAAGCTTTTCCGCTCAAAGCGGCGAGCAAGTACGCGGCGACAACCTTCATTTTCTGACAAAACACAAGAGTTATGTTATAGAAACTTTCGACAGGTTAGAAAACGAGAAGCTGACATGGATAGGAGGATCTTACAGCAGGAATTGGAGAGCTGAGAGTTTTCTGAAGACGGCGACGAACAAGTGAAGGGAAGGTATATGATTTATATAGAGTTAGGGTTTTGCTGTGTTTTTCTCTCTATCAATGTCTCCGGTTTACTTTCCTTCGGCCCAATTATTTTTTTTTTAAGCCCTCCTTTATACGGGTTCGAGTTCAGCTCCAATACTTTCCTTCAGCCCAATTAATTAGATTTGATTATTTCTTAACTACAATACAACTTCTACAAATTAATATATTGGTTAATAAATATAATTCTCTGATCCCAAATAAAGTTTTGATCCAGTTTATATATTTTTATTATAATTTAGTTATTTACGTGAGCATCTTAATCAACAAAATGTTTACTTCTTTCTGAAAAATATATTTGTGTATAAATGAAAGTTTGAGATATGCTAATACTTTTGTTTTTAGATATAAATGTATACCGTTGAATATTAATCTTGATTATTCAACCATGATGTCATAAGTCTCCAAACGTATAGTTATGAATCGTCAATATAATGTTGATGAGTAGGGTGATGTTTGTTGATATTTTTTCTAAACTTATTTAATTTACATTGGGCTTCAATGATATCATTCAAATGTTATAATTCACCATCTCACTTCGATATGAAGAATCATATTTTTGAAATGATATGATCAAGTAACATTTGAGATCCATGCTTGCGCAGAATGAAGATTAATTATGTATAAAAGTTATTTGTAGATAATATTATTTATTTGGGAAATTAGCAAGGATAACCATAAGAAAAAAAAATTAATTTGGTAAATGACCATAGCAACTACATGGCTAGAATACACTATATATATTGTATAATAATTGTTGTTATACCCCTTTATATAAGTACTAGGGGCAGCCCCCGCGCAAGCGCGGGGTTTGGTACTAAAATCGGTCTTATGAAATAGATGACAATAAGGGTCCTGAGGGAGTTAGTAAATTTAGTTTATGTATGTTATTTTTGTAGTTTCTGTATGTTATTTCATACATAGCGGATGTCGAAGGTATATTAGCTTTGAACATCTAAAGTTAGTGCGGACGTCTAACTTTCTTGTAAGTAGACTTTTAAGCGAACTTGAAATTGATTGTTATTAAATTTGTATTTATGTTGACGATGCTATTTTCATTTGTGTGTTACGAATTATTAAAATTTGTTAATTAAAGCAACCATCAAGTCGATCATCCTCTTTTTTCCATTTTACCTTATTCAAAAAAAGAGGATGGCCGACTTGATGGTTGCTTGGGACGTAAGAATGCAAACCGGCCCATAGATAATGAACTGTTCCTTTTCTATCTCACTTTCATAGATTCAATAACAACGACTAAAGTAATTTGCATAACAAATATATTATTTTTCAACGTGAATCTGCCAATTTTCATTGTTTATATTGTTGTTTGCAAATTTTGATCGGGGTTGTTATTGCATACACAGTGAATTGTTTTTGGTATATCGTAGTTGTGAGTGATTGTTTTAAGACTTTTATTAAACCTTTCTTGTTATCAATTATGGTTGTTTAGAGCTGCACCTATATGTTTGATTACACATGAGTTTGTAATCCCTCATAGTAGATGGATTAAGAAAGTATATTAAGTTTCAGAAGCAATGCCCTTATATATTGAGTTTCATGCTGGGAACCCTAAAACGTAGTGAGTATATAATTCAGAGTCCAAGTGTAAAAAAAAGGATGTGTGTTTAAAACCTTCAAATTTAAAACATCATTTGAACAGTTTTGTGTAATTTCTTATTGACCACACACCTGAGCTTTTTATCATTATATGGAGTTTGATGCGTTGTCAAACTTGTCAAACACATGGATTTGTATAACTGAAGAAAGTTAAGGACACGTAAATGTTCACAAAATATGCAAAACTCGTCAACGTTCCCCATAATTTAAAAAGAAATTAAATGTTCACCCAGTGAAAGATAGTTTGTAGATAATTGAAAATATAACGAAAACTCAGAGAAGGAAAAACATAGGAAATTAGAATTTTGAAAAGGCAGGAAAGATAAGTGGGGTTGACGGTTTGTTAGACTTGTACCAATCACTCACGGGGCGTTTGCGGCTCATCTCGTTTTCAGCCAAGCTTGGTACATTTGCTTCATCACATTTCACTGCGTTGTTAGGCGCACCACCAGTGTAGCTGGCAGATGATGTTGCTTGCCCTGATTGGACATCTAACCCTGAAGCCTTTTCGTTCCCGGCATTCTGAAAGACAAATGGACGGTTTTAAGACTGTCCACAGACCCGGCTCTGGGTTTTAGAATTATTGCTACGAAAGTTAATGAATAAATAAAAAAGTTAGATTACACAATCTCGAACAAAAGGTTAGCCAAGACATATTCAGTGATTGGAAAACGTATTGCTAAAGCTTGGAGATGGTCGAACTTTCTGAGCAGGGACAGTGGGGAGGACTTCATCAATATTGTTGGTGGGGATGAAATGAATAGCGATAATATGATCCGTAATCTTTATTATTTGTGCACCGGCCTACTTCAAATCCATCAACTCCACCTACCATACCTGTTTGTAGAGAAGCACGGTACTTATTGGCATGGACAGCATGGATAAATTCATTAGAAGAATACAATCAGACAGAAGGGTAACTTGGTTAACTTGACTCCCGATTAAGAAATGACCAGAAAATCATTGATGTGAGAGAGCGGATGGACATACATTTTCATTTAGGAAGCCCATAAGCGGAGGAGGCGGCAGCGGCCTACGATGAACTGAGTAGACCGACTAAGGCGGGGATCGTCGAAGAAGGTGTGGGGACCGGTGATTGAGCAGCAACAACAACAGAGGAAGACATTTTGCAAGTGTGGGGTATAAGCTACGGCGGAGTTGAGACGTTCCATTCCTGGCTCAAGGATTGACTATATATATAGCGATGGCTGTGGTGGCCGTTTTGAAACGTTCGATTTATTAAGGCTATCACCAAAGAAGGGGAAGATGGAGGGGTAGAAAGAGAGATTAAGACTGCCATGAATACTTGTTCCTGAATCATCGCGAGTAACGTAGATTAAATGAAGGGCGAGGAGACGCAGATTCTTGATCTCGTCGCAGAACTGAATGTGGCTGGAAACCCTAGTTAGGAGATGACGACACATGTGGGATCTTGTACGTCTTGTTAATACGATTACTTGTAATTGGAAAATGGGTTTCAGGCTCCTATCATTCGTATAACTTATGGCCCAATTATAACATAATACGATTCGTGAGTCTGAGTCAAGCAAGTATCAAATATAATGACATGTAAAATATGAGTTGAGATGGCATCATTCTATTGGTTAATTTTTCATGCTGATGTGGATAGCTTAGATTTTGATCTTATTCTCCTTTTAATATTAGTAGATGTGTAGTGGTTTTGTTTTTCTTTTGTTTATTTATTTTGTTGTAAAATATTTTCTCTCTAATCTTATTTATCTTCTAGTTTTATTAAAAATAATTATCTAAATTTATAAAATACTAACAAAAAATATAGATTTTTTCTATTTATGATGTGTTTTGAAAATTTTAAAACAAATATATATATATATATATATTTATAACATTTGATATATCATGTTAGATTAAGAAATCAAATTAAAGTCTATACTATATCATAAATTCATATAGTATAATCTAATTTCTACTTCGAATGATACCTCATACTTAAAACATAAAGATTAAAGAATTTGATGTGAATTGATCAATCTAGAGTTTTAACTCAACTAAAACTCTACACAGTTTCTCATATTTTCTATATTTTCGTGTTGTTCTCTCATCGAACAACCAAAACCAATATGTAATTAATTATAATATATTGAAAATATTATATACTATTCTATACTATCTTACACATTTAGATAGTATAGTAAGATTTTTTTCAAATGAGATATAATTTTGTTGTGTTCTTTGCTATTTGGAAACATAGAATTATATACAATCATTTCTTTCCTCTCTCTCTCTCCTCCTCTCTCTCCCTCTCTCTTCCCCTCCCCTCCTCTCTCTCTCAACTTTTTTATTTGTTTGTCGCTCCATTTATTCTATAATGTACACCATAATGTGTGAAACCTAAAATTTAAGTAATGTTGTTAACATACCATACTATTATGGACTATGCAAATAGAATAGTATACGCATTTAGAACATATTAGGCTGCACTTTACACTTATGTTTGTGGACCCCACTATTTGTTTCATATATTGACGCATTGTGAAGGAGAGAAGGGTCCACATTTTGCACAATTATCCTCTCACTTCTGCTAACTTTTTTTTATGGTTATTTGCCTATTTTTTTTCATTATGGTTATTCCACCAATTAACCCTATTTATTTTGTATTAATTTACATATTATGCAATAATAAATATATTGAATAATTAAGGAGTGAATAGCTATTACGTATACAATTAAATTCGAGTAATAACATAAATAAAAACAATCTTTCTTTTTATTTACAAAACTTTTTGTTGATAAAAAACAAAATAACCCATTTATTTATGTTATATAGTATATAATTAAAATCAAATGATATTGATATAGATATATAATATATTTAATATAAATATTTATTTATTGAGGCTTGATACTCATATGATTTTATTAACATTTTTATATTTTTTGTGACAAAAATATTATTTTTATTAATATGAATATTTTTTTATTAACATGTTTATGTATTATATATATATATATATATTTTAATCTAAACGATATTGAAATAAATGTATATATATTAAATGAAACTTCATATTTACATGATTTTATGATCATTTATATCTTGTCATAATAAAAAGTTAAAGAATTGATCAAAACAATTTCATCGTAGATTTTTAAGAACCTTAGTAATTTACATTTAAAAAATTCAAAATATAGCAAATTAGAAAAAATCTAGATTTTTTATTATATACTTATGTGATTTTTAAATGTCTTTCAAGAATATAAAATTGAACAAAAATGATGAAAGATACATATATTGTTATCAAATATTTATTATTCAAAATCATTAGTTGTCACATATTTGTTAATCATATTAAGTAATTTCGTAGCTTTTATTTAAGGAAATAATAGAAATTATTATTTTATACATGAATAACTAATCTGATAATTATTTTAATAAAAGGTATAATATATATTTAGATGGACTAACTTATTTTTTTTTTAAGATTTTAAAAATCATTGTAGTGATAACATGTAACTACCAAAAAAGCTCGTATATATAGCTCCATGATTAATATATATAAGATTTCTCATTGTAATGATAACATAATATTTCTCAATACTGCTTTTAAGGATTTTAATATTCTAGGATTAATATATATAGCTCGTATATTAATATGTTATAATGACCTGTGTGTACCAAAATATGTTGTAATGATCCATCTAAGTATATAATTAACATATATATTATATGATATATAGTTTAATTTAAAAAATATTAAAGTATATATATATAATCTGAATATATATTAAATAAAAATTAATATTCATATGATATTATGATCATTTGTATCTTTTTATAACAAAAAAAATAAAAACATTGTTCAAATTTTTTTGATTGTAATGCTTTTACTGTTTTTGTAATTTATAGTTGTTTATAAAAATTCATAATATAATATGTAAGAATTTTTTTTTGATTTTTTATTATATGATTAATGTGATTGTTTTATTTTTTAATAATATAAATTAAAAATTTATGAAGAATACAAAATATATTATCAAATCTTTATTATTCAAAACATTAATTGTCACATATATGTTAATTATATTAGGTAATTCCGTATCTTTTATTTAAGGAAAGAATGCTAAATATCATTTTATGCACTACCAATCAATATGAATGTTAATTTAATAAAAGTATAGTTTGTAATTAGATGGACCAACTTTTTCCTAAGGATTCTGAGAATCATCCTGGTGATGACACGTGGCTACACTTAAAAATTCTAATGCTCCAGGATTAATATATAGGGGATAGTTTGCTAAACTTTTCAAAAATTTATAATACACATCTAAGTACAGAAGAAAGTTTGTTGATCTTCAAACAATAGCTTAACAAAAGTTGTTAAGTATTTATAAATAAATATCAACAACTGTTGTTTAAGTTGTGAATCCACCCACATATAATATGAATATCTCTGTCACTCAATAGTCAATACGTGTTTAGTTGTATCTATCCACTTCCTAAGTTTTTATCATTATCATTGCCACGCATTTTCAACAATCGTGATATGATGATATACGTTCTTCTTCTTTCTATACTAGAATTTGTATGTACAACAAGTTCTAGTACATACCATCTTCTCTGTATATGATATAAATGGTTTTCAACAAAGATCTGATATGATACCATCTTCTCTCTATACATATTGACAAGGAGCAAATCTGGCTACACTATGCAGATTAACAGAATATGCAGTTTCGTAGCAGGATAGATCGTTATCACACTTAAGCTGCAAGATAAACGTATGTTGACATAAAGTTCATATCCATGTAATTAATTAAAAGCAGGCATGAGAAGAAACCTACGTCATTGTAAAGTTCTGAAGCTGTGATTGGCTGTATGAAACTTGTATACCTGAAAAGACCAGAAGAATATATATAATCTGTGACATATATCACTAGGAGTATGAGTTATTCAAATGAAAAAAAATACATACGGGCATGGTATCAAAATCCCTTTTGGCTTAAGAAACCTCTGGGCTGCATCAAGGCACTCAGGAGAGAGTTCATTGTCTCCAAAGGAACCCATCAATTCACTTACCTACAATGAGAGAGAGAGAGGTATTAAACAAGAATGATTCGGATGTGTATACCTTAAAACTAGCACCCAAAATCTGCATTTACTACAATCCCTTCTTCAATTGCTGACTAAAATTCTCAGGTTTCTTTGGACTGACAATTTCTGAAACCATATGTTTTGACTCTTGAGTTACCTTACCTTAGTTGCATTCAGGGCATCTTCAACCTTTAGCCACGATTAAACTGCATTTTTTCCACAACCTCAAGATTGTTCACTAGGTATTTGCCTTTCTCAATTGTTACTACACCACTCCTTCCTACTTGTTGAAAAGCATCGGCAAATCATGTTTCCAACTTGGTAGTCATTCCCGGCGCTAACTGCTGCAACATCAGCAAGCTTATGATCCTCAATATGCAAGCACAAAGGTCCATGGTTACTAACTCCATTCATTCTCATGAGTACTCTTAACGGTATGGATCTTTCACCTCTATGGTCATTGACTTGAGCTCTAAAACAAGAGCGCTTTTGCGGGTTTTTTTGATACCACGAGCAACCAGCAGAAACCACCTGAAGATAAGGCATGATGGTTCAAAAGTAGAGAAGCACATGTAATCAGGCTTTGGTCATAATGGGAATATATGTACCTTAATACCTTCAGTGATAAGGCCATGAGCAAGCACTATAGATATAGTGGAAGTGAAACATCACCAGCAAGTTCATTAGTCTTAGCACCTGCTTGCCTCACAAGTTTCACTCCAACATTCTCCAATGGAAATTCCAACTCAATATACACCACACAAGAAAAGCTGAATAATGGTTTTGACATTTCATCAAGCATCAGAAGCGTGTGGAGCTGTAAAAAGACAGAACCTCTTTAAGATTGACGATCTTGGGAGGTCCGGACTTGTTCTACAACACTACATTTCGACCCAATGTAATGCCCTATAGCTTTGCTACCATATCTGCACCAAACTTCACCACCATCTTACCCATAATAAAAACAAAGGAGAAAGAAAACCTGAAGCTTCTCTTGCTCTCAGAGCGAAATGAGAAGACGAAGATTGCCAAAAGAGAAGATTTTTTGCAAAAAAATCAAGATAATGGAGAGAGTGAGGAAGCCATTGCTGCAAATGACTAGAAGAAGAAGAAGCTGTCAAATGCTTATATTGACCACTAGGGGTCAAAAAAATCTCGACATCTTATTTTTCTATTTAAAAAATAAATTAAAAAAAATGCAAAATAGGAGGAAAAGACCATAAAAGCCAAAAACTTCAATTTAATTACAAATCCAACCACTGAAGTCCACTAACCCGACCTAAACCCGACTCAGATTTGAACTCTTTTTTGGTTCCTCCTATCTTCTTCATTCTTTTTTTTTTCATTTTACAGCAAAAAAAAAAAAACAAATCAGTCACACATCAATTTTCATTTTCTTATCTCAAATAAATCAACCTAATCTTATTTAATCATTTATGATTTATTCGAAATCAAATTTCATCATCTACGTACGAGATTTAAAAAAAATAAGAACACTGAATATTAATAGTACAACTAGTAAAACTTCAACTAGTGCAACTAGTACAACTAGAATAAGTATAACTTGTACAACTAAATTGAGTATACCCAATATACGTGGTACAACTATAACTCGAAGAACTAATACAACTTTGCAACTAATATGGTGATCTTTGGTTTTTGTTTTCAGCGTATGAATGATACTAGAAAAAGATGACCTTGAAGCAATGAGATATATTAGTCTAATATTCCTCGGTTGCATGCGTCAAAATCCATGTATAACTAGAACAACTATAACATGTATAATGAATACAACCTTATATTATATGGTTATTTTTAATTTTTGTTTTCAGCGTATGAATGATGCTATAGAAAAGGCTAATGTATAAGCAATGAAAATGTTGGTCTAATCTTCCTAAATGTGTCAAAATATATTAATAATTTATTTATATAACATTTGTTTGGATAATGATTTATTTTACCATTTTTATTAGTTGTACTCTTTATTAAAAAAACTATCTTCATGTTTTTGCCCCGGAAGCCGAAGAAGACAACTTTTCAACCAGAAAAGGTTGTAGTATAAGATCTGGAAGATATGCTCCAAAAGATAATGCATAGGCCATCACGAGTTCGAAAAGGATGCATATGCATTGACGTTTGGTATTTAGACTACAACAATAATAGTTTAACTGGTACAATTGATTTAACTACAATAGTAAGAGTTAGAGTAATCATAATCATATATACAAGAAGAAAATGGTAAAGCTTGCATCTTTGATATAAAAATATAACATACTTATGCCTGTTGTGTCTACAAATTTGATTTCAAATAGTTTTTGATTCTTATGTTTTCAAATTAGTAAAGTCCACTCATAACACTTTTGATTAAATAAAATATATGTTCATAAATAAACAGTGAAAAGTGATAATGATATATATAATTTTCATCATTAGTATATATTTGACGAAGAAAGACGCGGCGAAGAGAAGAGATGTGGTGAAGAAGAATGAAATCGTGGCGAAGAAGAGGAAGCTCGATCGTGGTGTCCATGGTGGGTCATCGTCAAATACAACCAAGCAGGTTCGAAACCGCGAGAGAGAAACCGCATCTTCTCCGGACCATCAAGGCAGTCTTTACTCTTATACTAGTTATACACATTAAAATGAGAATATAAATTGTGTGTCCGTGATTGAATAATGAAAAAATGATTTTATGGTTGAAAAAAAAGTGAGTCCCAGTCGAAAGAGGGAAAAAGAAAAAAAAACGTATGGTTTAGATTAAAAGAGATGTGAGATGATCCAATGGTTGAGAATGTACTTTCATTAAGGATAATATAGTAATTTAATCTTCATTGGTCCATGTAGAATAATTTTGGTTGTGTGAGATTTTTGCCTTTTGGTCTATTTTAGATTAAAGTCCATCTAGGGGTGTCAAAATGAGTTAGCTCTCAGCTCAGCTCACAGTGAGCTCAGATATTTCATGAGCTAGCTCAACTCAGCTCAGCTCATTTATAATATGAGCTTTAATATATAAACTTGAACTCAGATCATCTAGATCATGAGTTAAATGAACTAACTCACGATCTAATATTAAAAAATATAAAAAATATTTAAATAACTTCTATAATATTATTCCAAAGTTAGATATTAAAAAATCCAAAACATTAATATTAAATAAAACCAACACTTAAAAAATAAATTAAGTTAAACCAATAATCCAAATATTCCTTAGTGAGAGTCTTGAGACAATTCATCTTCAAAGTCTTCATCTCTCTAAATCATAAAAATAAAATAAAACATTTATAAATTTAGGATCAACAAGGTTTGTGAGAAAGATGATAGGGTAACATGAGTTTATATAGAAGAGTTAGATAATTTATATACATATTTTTAAATAATTTCTATTTTCTTTCTTTTAAAAGGTTATAGATATTTAATTCTATATTATTTATCTATGTTTTAAATTTTAATTTTAAAAAAGATAAATATGATTAATATAGAAATTATTTTTTTCACATAAGAAAAATAGAAATTATCCAATATATATATGTAATTGTAATTATAAAAATGATTAAGCTCGTGAGTTGGCTCGTATTTATTAAAGCTTGTTCATATAACCCATGATCTAATTTTAGCTCGATCAATAAATTCATTTATCAAATGAACCTAAAAAATAGAGATCGTATTCGTGAAAAATTGAGATGAGGTGTGTCAGCTTTTTACACCCCTTAAGTCCTTGAGCTTCTTTGAGCAAAAGATTTCATTATATCTCTTCTTATATTTATTGTTGGGCCGAGCCTCATTTAGACTGTTGGGCCCTTGAACTCTGAGGCCTGACTATATAAAGGAAACAAGCAGTATCCTTTCCTTGTCTCGCAAGTGTGACGAAGAACACAGTCCCCGCTAAGTTCAAATTCAAATTCATTTCTCCAGCCATGGATCCCAACCTCGAGGTAGATCCTACTATCGTTTTGGTTCTTACTCAGTTTAGTTCTGGTTGTTCATTGTATTTGTCTCGCGCCATGGGAGGTAGCTTGACTGCGACAGACTTAGATTCTCATTTTACTTGTACATCTCTCCGTGGATCGTTTGATTCTGACTTAGATCTCGAGGTAGATCGCTAGATCCTACTGTTGTTTTGATTCTTACTTAGTTTGATTCTGATTGTTCTTTGTTCATCGTAAAGTTCTGTCTCGCGGCATGGGAGATAGCTTGATTCTGTTTGTACTTACTTTTGATTGTAAATCTCTCCCAGGATCGCTTTGGTTCTGATTGTTCTTTGTTAATTGTAAATGTCTCTCTTGCGCCATGTGAGATAGGTTGGTTGCGACAAACTTAGATTCTGATTCTGCTTGTAAATCTCTATATGGGATCGTTTGATTCTGACTTAGATCTCTAGCCACGGATCTCTTTGTTTCTGAGTTACTTGATTGATTGATGATTGCCTGCAGTTTGAAGAGTTGAGTTTGAAGATTGAAAAAACTTGCTCTGCTTTAAGAGGAGTATCAGAGAGTACAGTTGTCATCTTGCTGGTCAAATACAATTGGGATTCGGATCTTCTTGTATCCGACTATAAGAAGATGCTGTCCTTTCTTGCTGGTTTTGGTTTTAGACATTGCGCGACTGAATCTCCACCACTTAGAGTCCACTCCCTTTGTTCGTCATGCCATGTTGTTGCTTCTTGTTTGAGGATTAACTGCAGACATCAGTTTTGTGTTACATGTCTCAAAGGTAGTTATTCTTTATTCTATTTTTTTTTTTTTTGTGATTGTTCTGTTTTGTACAAACAATAACATTTGTTTTTCTTTCCAGTTTCTGTGGAGGGACAGTTGTCTGAAAAAAGGCTTCTTCTCAAATGTCCTGCACCTACTTGCGAGAAGTACATCAATTTTAAAAATCTCCCACGAAATTTACTAAGACAGTATCTTTTTGCTTTGCAACGTGATCTTCAACAGCAGACGTCTTCTGGTTGTGGTAAATGTAAGTATTGATATTGTGATTACAGATGTGTCGTGTTTGATAGCTTAACTGATTCAGCTTTATATTGTGTTTTATGTTTCAGGTCTCTCCTTTGCTTGGAGACACAAACGAGCCTTGACCACAGGTTTATCTCTGGGATATGTGGCTTACATAGCCTACTCATGGAGAAAGGAGATGGGCTATGCAGTGAAGGCCATTCGGTTTGGTTCTGAAGTGAAGAGATTTGCTACTTCCTTCAAGACTCGTGTGACTTCTGTATCTCACTCTTTGACTGGCTTCTTCTCTTGTGAGTTACTTCCTCTGCTCCACTGTCTTCTCTTATACTTTATAGATGCATTGTTCTAAAGTTTGTTCTTGTTTGATTCAGGATGAACCATGTCGACCCTGTTGGCATTCTAGCTTGGCTTGACCTTCACTCTTCTCTTACGGCCAGCCCCTCCATCATCTTGTTTTCTCACTTGTACTCTCTTCTGTTCTCACTCTCTCTATTTCTTTACTTGTGTGACAATGTCAAACAAGCACACACTCAGTGACTCTTTACTATCTCCATGTCTTTGTTCTTGTATAGAGGAGACTTATCCTTAACTGTCTATATTGTTCTTTCTCCAACTCTTTTCTTATTCGAATTGACCATCTCCTTCATCACCATAACCACAGAATCTATGTTTACGTGAGCTTCTTGTGGTTCACGCCACACTTGTTCTGAACCATCTCATGTATGTTCCTATTTTTCTCTTTGAGCCCTTTGGTTCAGTCTTCTTCTTCACCAATTGTATCAAAGTTCTTTCATGCAAAAGGGTTTTCTGACGCCTGTCCAAAGCTATCTCTGATCTCTTGACGCGTTGCTGTTTACGTAGAAGTGATGGAACTCATATCATTGTAGCATATCACTAAATAAATTTGATCTGATGCTTCGGGCTCTTTTTTAAATTTTCGAATGTAAAGAAGTAAAATGGGCTTTGGCCTTCCTCGTCTTAGTCCTTTGGGCTTTAGTAATGAAAATTATGGTTGACAAAAAAAAAATCCCCTAGTACCTTTAGTAAAAGAAAAGCCGAATATGTAAATTTTCCTATAAACAACATAATAAAATTAACAAAAAAGAAAAAGAAAATCTATACTATTAAAATAATCATTCTAAAAATTTACTAACAAAATGTTGTTAGACCCATATATAACTATTTATTATTATTTTTGTCTTACCATTTATTATTCTAAATATAATATTTAAATATTAATATATTATAAATGAATCTTATTATTATTCCTTATTTTATGTGATACACTTCTTTATAAAAATATTTTGTCATCCAAAGTTAACTGTTATGGTACGTCCTACATCATATCTTATGCTTAATTATAGACCTACAATAAATATCGATTATTAAAATGAGTTAACATATATCATACAAAATATTATACCATATCATCTCATATAAATTGGTTTTATATATAAGTTTTCTTTATAGATCCATTTCTTTTGGGTTTTCAGGTCGGTTACGGATCGGTTATTTTCGGATCCGGATCCTTTGAATCTTAGACATTTGGACTTAATTAGGTATTGAAATTTTTTTAATTCGGGTTTAGATCTGTTTCTTTCGGGTTTGGATGAGTTTGGATCCAAAATTTAAATATAGATAAAATACTTGTAATATTTTGGTATGTAATGGGTCCTGATCGATTCAAAGATTTAGGACCCAAAAACTCTAAGTACTTGAAATCCCGAAAAATACACGAACACAAAAATACTCAAAATATCTAATAATATTATTATTTGAAATTTAATGCGGGAACTAAAAAAATTCTAAATTTTTATTTGAATACCAAAATATTTTTTTTAATTAAAATTTTACCAAAAACCTGAAACTATAACCAAAAGTTCAAACCCAAAACTTAAAAATATAAGTAGTACTAAAAGTATATTTAAATATACCTAATACACACAAAAAAAGTTAGGTACTCTGACTATCTGATTGGAACGGGTAGGATTTGAACTCGAACAAAGATCTGCAGATCCCAAAATATCTAATAGGTACTTTTCATTGGATCTAGATCCAAATCGAATCTATAATTTTGGGTTGGTTTCTATTTGGTTTCTCGGGACCAGGTAAAATGATGAGGTCTAAGAGAAAGTTCAAATAACTAATCATAAATTATATAACTTTTTAAGAAAATCTCTTATTCTGAATAATATAGCTTTGTAACATATAATATATAACAATTTCGAAAAATTAATAACAAAATTCTTTTATAATCCAAAAAATAAACTTGTGGTTAGTTTAAATATATAATAGCATCTACATTAGTGGATACCTCGCTAAATTTCTAGTTAAATAAGTAAGAGAAAAAAGGGAGAAAATGCTAAAAACTCTCAACTTATGTGTCATATTTTTATTGGTTCATAGTTTTATTTTACAATTAAATTTAAAATTTATTTATATTATTTTAAGAAAGTCATGTGAAATATCATGACGATAATAGTGCTCTAAAAAATTAGAATAATAAGAGGAAACTCCAAAGCCGAGAGCAGTATCTTATTTTTTTTGGTCAAAGGCGGGAGCGTATCCAAACCTAGATACTTGTGTACTTAAAAGGTAGTTAGTTGCACTGAGATAGATATGTAAAGAAAACAGAAAAAGGGAAATATATATATATATATATATATATATATATATTATAATGAATTATAAATGTATGATATCGAAGGAGATATATGACTGTAAATTTTAGAGCAAAAGATACAATGGGGGAAGAAGAAGAAGAAAGCCCTAATCCGATCTACATAGTTGCGGATGTGGTGGAAGAAATACTTGTTAGGCTGCCCATAAAATCAATACTCAGATTCAAAACCGTCTCGAGGGAATGGAGATCAATACTGGAGTCGAGTAGCTTCGCGGACAACAGGCGTATGCGTGTTCCAAAGAAGCTCAAAATCCTCGCTGTCGGAAATCAGACCGCCCAATCGCGGTTCCAAGGAGACGCAGAGATCGAGACGGTTTATTTAGACTGCATACGACCTTCTTCGTTGACATGTAACGGTGTAGTTTGCATCCCTGAACCGAATTGGGTCAGCGTTTTGAATCCTTCGACCGGAGAATTTCTTAGAATCTGTACCGGTCCCTTCCACTATGAGAACAACATGTCTACATGGTGGAGCGAATTTAAGATAAACTCGGCAATGGGATTTGGTAAGGACGAAGTTAACGGGAAGTATAAAGTAGTGAGCATGATCTTTGATCATAACCATTACCAGATTCTTGATGTTGACATTGGCCAATGGCGGAAACTAGTCCAGCCTCCTCCTTATAAGGTTGAGACGAGAAGAAAATCCGCGTGTGTGAAAGGATCCATCTACTGGTTAGACTTTCTTCTTGTATATAAGATACTAGCTTTTGATCTTCACACCGAAGAATTTCGGGATGTCCAGGTACTTCCGCCCCCTATGCACACGTCCGCAGCTCGGATAGTTAACCTTGATGACCGTCTAGCTATAGCTGACATTTGTCTGCTGGAATTGAATCTAGAGATTTGGATCATGGATGATACTTCTTGGAGTATGACTTACTCCGTACCTTTAGCCGATAGAGTTATTTCAATGCAGGATGACTGGAGAACGATGTTCACCCCCTTGGCTGTTTCTAAGGAAGGGAGTCTTTTCTTCTGTGACACTAAGAAGAGAAGGTTGTTCAAGTATGATCCGGAGACAGACTTTCTTTGTTGCCTCTCTTCAGATATTTGTGTTGTCTCTCCCTTTGTCGAAAATTTGGTCCGTTTACAACCAGGGAAAACCAGGCCACCTGGAAGCTGCTATGGACCTCAAAGCTATCTAAATGAGGTACCGGGGGGCTCCCGAATATCTGTTAGTATTGTTGAACGGATCAAACTGCAGATCCCTACTATTTTACTTACCTCTACTCTAGTGTCTCTAATCTTTTTTGGTTACAGTTACAGATATCGTACTTGAAAAGCAGCTCCTTGTTTTCCACTTTCTTTTAACATTTAAATTGATGCTGCTGGATTCCTATAATCAGAATATCATTTTTTTTTTAACCTAGAATCCAAAACATCACAACATAGTTAGCCTCCACGGCCATGAATAGAGACAACTGTTAAAAGAGTTGCTCTATTTTGTAATATGATATATGCAATATGCATGCATTAACGCCCAATTGTGTATTATAATTTATACATACGAGTTAAGGCTTCTTGTTTTTTACTTTCTTTAGGTACATTGTTTAATACTATATAGCTTTGTTATGTATCACTTGAGTCGATAGAAATTGAGATGGATGAGCTGTTAGTCATTAGCAAAAAAGCCAAGCTCATTGTCAAAAACACTTAACAACTGAACTTTACATAAAATAAAATAGGGAGGAAGATTAAAAAGTGATGAGATTTTAAACAAGATAGATATACTAATAAACGCCACACTAACCGCATTGAGAATCTGTGATCATAAAACAAAGTTTTTTAATTAATCTTCACACCTAAAGACGATGAAGAAACCTCCTCTTTCCCTTAAACCATTTATATATATGTTCTTGTTTCTTCCAAAGATACTTAGAGCATGAACAACCCTAAGAGCACCATTAAGTGCTTAAGGGATGCTTAAGAGGATGCTTGATGGGTGGGCCCACCAAAATCATAAGCACCACTTCTTAAATCTTCTAATTAAGCACCAGTTTTTTACTGTTCACGGATCCCACTGATACGTGGCAGCCCGTGATTGGTTCGTTTTAGTTTTTTTTTATGTTTTTTAAGAAAAAAATGAAAAAAAAGAAATTAAAAAAAATAAGCACCCCAAAATGGGATGCTAGGGTTGAAGATGCTCTAAGGGACTCTTAAATTTTTTTTTCTTTTTAAAAATAAAAATAAAATAAAAATAAAAACAGATCAATCGCGGGCCGCCACGTGTTAGTGGAGCCCACGAACAGTGGAAGAAGCCAACTAAGAACACCTCTTAATTAGGAAATTTAAGAGGTGGTTCTTAAGGGATTTAGCGGGTTCCAACCTACTCGTATATAAATATCCTTGGAATCTGCAAATTACACCACAAAACTCACTTTTGTCTTGTGCTCCCTCTCTTCAATAAGTAAGAGAAGATCTCTTACGCTTTGTCTATCCACTACAAGAAAGGAGGGCAATTCCCGACGGACATTCCGACGGAGAGCGCGGTCATCGGAATATACCGACGACATTCCGACGGCTACCTGACGAAAATGGTAATTTTGTTTTCGTCGGAATTTCGTCAGAAAAACCCGACGAAATTCCGACAACATCTCTTCCGTCGGGAAATACCGACAGAAATCTGACGAAATCTTGACGAGTTTTATTACCGTTGGACAGCATCGGGAATCCGTCAGTAATTCCCGACGGATACTGGCTCCGTCAAGGAATCCGTCGGAAAAATACCGACGGATTCCCGACAGTTTGAGGTTTCACAATGAAATTAGACGGTCGTCGGAAATCCGTCGGGAATTCCCGACGGATTCCCGACAGACACATGCAAGTCCGTCGGGAATCCGTCGGTAGTTTTCGATGGATTTCCGACGGCCGTCTAATTTTATTGAGTAAATGCCTAATTTTTTTCATTTTTTGGATACAAAAAATGTCGAAATGACACTTCTTAAGTGTGTAATAGGATATTTATTCACAAGGAATGAAATTTTCATCTAAAAAATTATAACAAAGAACATCGACATATTCTTTATATATCACCTTAACACTTATACATTTAAAGACATACATTACGGAAATCTATTTTCACAATAAGTGCTTTGTGTAATCGGTATTATTTTAAATATTTTAATGGTTATAGTCCCTCTAAATCATTAATATACAGAGATTATCATATAATGAAGTTATCCACAATATTATGAAACCCCAAAACTATAAAATGCCAAAGGCCGTCAGAAATCCGTCGGGAATTCCCGACGGATTTCCGACGGAAACGTAAAAAAAATTGTAAAGCAAATAATATGTCCTTTCCGTCGGGAATTCGTCGGGAATTCTCGACGAATTTCTGACGGAAACATAAAAAAAATTGTAAAGCAAATAATATGTCATAATTAATCTAGAGCATAATTTAAAAATTAGAAAAGGAAATATCTTAGTTCTGGAAATCAATTTTTAGATTTGGAAATATTTCTACAACAAAACAAATTGAAACCACAGTCAGAAAACTTACAGAATAATTTCTAAAGCAAAAAAAAACTTAAATCTAGAGCACCAACCAATCACACTTTATCTACCGGTTAAATACTATGGATCCGATTGAGATTTTAACTTTGATGGTTTTCAAGGTTTTAACTTATTTCTAAAATCTTTAGAATTTATTTTTTTTACCGATCAGACTTTTTTTTTTGCTCATTTTACCAATCAGACTTTAAACTCTCTAAAGTCCCAAAAGCCTTCCTTAAAAATTCCAAAGCCAAAGTAACTAACTTTACTCTTAACGTGACTTATTTTGTTTTCAAAACCACAAATAAGCAATATATAGGTAACTGGATATAAACAATATACTTTTAGTGTCATGTTTCTTACATATGTTCATTTGCATCGAACCATGTACATATGGATTTTGGTAGTAGCTAGATGTCATAAGTAATGCTGTATTTTGTTGTATAAGAATTACATATTTTAATGACTTATAATATATTAACCTGAAAACATCTCATAAATAAATAGGCAATCATTCCAATAAAAATTGACAAAATGATTATATCTGTTGACAAAAAGATGATTGTATCATTTTATAGAAATCTTTTAAAAAATTACAATCAAAACGAAAAGAAACGATCAAGAATAAGTCAGAAAACAATTATAATCTCAAATAATATGTCCTTTTCGTCGGGAATCCGTCGGGAATTCCCGATGGATTTCCGACGGAAACGTTAAAAAAATTGTAAAGCAAATAATATGTCCTTTCCGTCGGGAATCCGTCGGAAATTCCCGACGGATTTCCGACGGAAGGTACATATTATTTGCTTTGGGACTTGTCAGCCTCGCGAAGTACAATATCCCGACAAACTCCCGACGGCTTTTTTACTGACGGACACTATTTGGTGGGAATGCCGTCGGGAATTTGGTTTACCGGGAACCAAAAAAATTGAATTTTATTTAAAAAAAAACCGACGGAATCCCGACGGTACTTATCCGTCGGTTTTGTTTTAATTATATTTTCCTCCTTCTTCTTCCTTCTCCATTTCTCTTCTCTTCCTCTCGGGTCTCTTCTTCTTCTCCGCGATTTCTTCTTCTTTTCTCTCCGATTTCGGCTCAAAATCCCCCAAATCTCTCATACTTCTATCCCAAATCATGTAAGCATCTAATCCCTCTTCTTATTAGTTGTTTTTTGAGGATTTGGGAGTTAGCTTTAGGGATTTTAGGTTTCAAATTTAGGGTCTTTGGTTAGAATGGATAGTTTTAGGAATTAGATCTTAGATTTGTGTTGTTAGGTTGTGATTTACATTAGTTTTGATTGTGTTTTTGTGAATGTTAGTTTATTTTCTTGTTTTTGGAATTTTAAAGTTAAAATATTTATATAAATTTTTTTTTAAAAATGTTTTCTTATACTTATACATATATATATATATATATATATATATATATATATATTTAAAAACGTTTTCTAATAATTATATATATTTTAAAACATTTTTTAAAAACGTTTTCTAATAATTATACATATTTTAAAACATTTTTAAAAAGGTTAGTTGTATTTATAAAAAAGGTTTATATAACATTTTTTAAATAAGTTGCCTAATAATTATACATATTTTAAAACATTTTTAAAAAGGTTATTTGTATTTATAAAAAATGTTTATATAACATTTTAAAACATTTTTTTAAAAACGTTTTCTAATAATTATACATATTTTAAAACATTTTTAAAAAGATTATTTGTATTTATAAAAAAAGTTTATATAATATTTTAAAACATTTTTTAAAAAACGTTTTCTAATAATTATACATTTTTAAAAAGGTTATTTGTGTTTATAAAAAAAGTTTTATATAACATTTTAAAACATTTTTTAAAAACGTTTTCTAATAATTATACATATTTTAAAAAAAAATTAAGAAGATTATTTGTATTTATAAAAAAGGTTCATATATAAAACATTTTCTTAAAAACGTTTTCTAATAATTATACATATTTTAAAACATTTTTAAAAAGGTTATTTGTATTTATAAAAAAGGTTTATATAACATTTTAAAACATTTTTTAAAAAACGTTTTCTAATAATTATATATTTTTAAAAAATGTTATTTGTATTTATAGATGGCACAACAATCGGCTCAAATGGAGCAATAGTCGGCTGAGATGGCGGTATATCGAGAGGAGATGGTGGAGACAAGGACGTTAAACCAGGAACTTATGAAGAGGATGAAAGACATTTTTTCTAGAAGGTTTTAGTGTTTTTTTTTAAATTATGAACTTTTTGAATGTTGTTTTTAATTTTGTAAAACTTTAAAATTTCTATAATATATTTTTGTTTAAATTTCTATATTTAAATTTTAATATTTTTAAATAATTCAATTAAATAAATTTAAAAACTAAAATATTAAAAAAAAAATTTTAAATTCAAATCCGGAAATTCCCGACGGCTTTCCGACGGCATTCGTCCGTCGGGAATTTCCGACGGCTTTCGTCCGTCGGGAATTTCCGACGGCTTTCATCCGTCGGGAATTTCCGATGGTAGATTGTTGTCGGAATGGCGTCGGAAATTATTGTCGTCGGAAATTCTCAGAATTCCGTCAGAAGTTTTCGACGGATTCCCGACGACATTTGATTTTCCGACGAAACCATACCGACGATCATTTTCGTCGAAATTCGTCGGAAATGGCCTTTCCCGACGAAATTCTGACAAAAAAGGCCGTCGGTATTGCGGCAGCATCTTGTAGTGATCTAACGGTCGGAAACTAAAACTGTCTTCTTAGGAAACCAAACAAATGATAAATGATTCTTCAACAAGCTGAACTAAACATGTTACACCTGAATAGAATGACTGAAAAATCTTTTTATTAGCTCTTCGTGACACGGAAACAGGTAGTTTGGTAAGAAACACTGGGAAAATGGAAATAAGAATCATATTTTATGTATCAGAGGATTGATTTGTTCAGTGCCAAATGATGCAGAAAAGAATCATATTACTTGAGTGCTTTATTATGGCTGCTTTCACCGGCTCTCCATGTCCAAACTCCTAGTGAAAGAAAGAGAAACTATTAAGTGAAAGGAAAAAAACTATTTAAGTTAAATGAATTGGCTTTGTTTGGACTCACCCAATATCAGGAACAACAAGCAGCTTAGTGTCATGATCACAAAAAAAAAAGACAGAAACTCATTCCATATCTTCCACGAATCTTTCTGCCACATCTATAGAGTGTATCCAGTGATTAAAGATCAAAGACATCAAAAGGGCAGAAGAAAAAGTAATCTTACTGAAGAAGTAATACTTTCAGGCTTCGTTAGCCGGATCCTAAGCCATAACTTCATTGCAGAATGACATTGAAAATCAAGAATACAATTATACTAATTAGATACTGAGGTTTTTGTAAAGAAGATCCTAATAAGCAACTCCATTTGAGAGTTCCTCTTTGAAGATCAGTTTGACAATTCTAGCGTAGTTTTATACACGCAGGGCCGGCTCACATGGTGAGGCGGCAAGTGCGACCGCCCCGGGGCCCAATGATATTTGCATAAAATTTTATTTTTTATTATTAGATTAAATAAATTAACTTAAAATTTTATTTTTCAACACAAAAAATTTAGATATAAATATCATGCATAAATTTAGTTTGAAAAAATATCCTAAGATAACTTTTAAAAAGTTTTTGTCATAAAAATAGTATTCAAGGAAAAAAATGATCAAAATAGATTTTATCAAAAAGTGTAAATATACATTTATACCTCTTGGGTTAATTAATCTAGATTTAAGGTTTAGAGCTTTGGAGTTGAGATTTAAAATTAAATAAAAATAAAAATATAGTAAAATTTTTAAAATAAAAATGGTTATTTCGGTTATTTTTTTATTGCGAGTTATTTTTGTCACAAAAACTTAAAATGACTATTTGAAAGAACTGTCTATTTAGTTTTATATATATTTAAAACTAAGCTTATTGTAATTTTTTTATCAAATGTAATATTTTAAATATTTTTTAAAAATACTAAAAGAAGTTTGCCTAGGGGCCCCCAAAAATGTTGAGTTGGAATTTGCCCAGGGGCCCCAAAAATTGTTCAGCCGGCCCTGTATACATGAAGACTTTAGACCATCATCAACCCTAGTACCTCAAAGGAAAAGGAATGCTTATTTAAGAGTTTTAAGAATTAGTTTTATGGGATACTTGTAGGCCTCATCCCTTAACCACCCCATTAAACACCTTGGTTGAAGGTGCCGTTATAGGAGTAGGAAGAAGGTTTGTTTGTTTGTGGATAAGGGTTTGGATTTGCAGATTTACGGGCTTTAGATAGTGGGCGCCTGTTTTCAGAATTATAATTTATTTAACTAATATACGGTTTGCTTTTGGTTTAGTGTATATTGATCTAAACCGATTCGACTCGGTCGTTACGTCAGTTGCAACTGATAACTAACCAACAAATAATTAGTTTTTCTTAAACCAACAAAGATGTGACTAGGCCTTACTATTTTACCCGGACCCAAAATATGAACCGGAGCTGACCCGATAATATCCGACCAAACCTGAACCGAAAATTTATAATTACCTTTTAGGTCCAAAATTGCTTTACCCGAAAGAATTAGAATCGAAAATAACCGACCTGAATAGTTACGAACCTGAAAAGAACATATCCGAATAGCACCGATCTGATAAAAATCGCTTTATATCCTACTTAAAAGACGAATAATGAGCTCTATTTTCTATATTTTTATTTATAATTTAGTTGAAATATCTTTTTGATAGAGATATTTATTATTATTTGATAACATTTTAAGTAATATAAAACTTTAAATGTCAAATGTAGAGTGCAAAAAGATTTAATTTCAATTATTAATAGTTTAATATTGGTTACTTTATAACATTTTAGATAAATAAGATGGATTTTGGCTAAATATTGATTGATTTTGGATACTTCGGATCTTTTTCAGTTTCTAAATACTCGAACCTGACCTGGATTTAGGGATGCCAAATGGGCGGGCTTGGCGCATTTGGGTCTATCCAGATGAGCGCCTCTTTTTGCTAGATGATTTTGGTCTAAGCCCAAATAGGACCATCTCCAAATAGGACCATAACCAAATATAACCATGATTAGTCGGACTGTCCATAAGACCCAAACGCCCATTAATATAAATAGTTTAAAAAGATGTAAAGATTCTAAATTTCATATATAACATAAATTTAAATTTTATTATATTACAATTTGAGATTTTAATGAGAAAAATTGATTTTGCAATTTTACCGGAAAAAATTGATTTTGCGGTTTTACCGAGAAAATTTGATTTTGCGGTTTTACCGGGAAAATTTGATTTTTCAGTTTTACCAGGAAAAATTGATTTTAAGATTTTGGCAGCAAAACTTGATTTTGCGGTTATGGCGGGAAAAACTCAATTCTAAGGTTTCGGCGGGAAAACTCGATTTTGTGATTTTAGCGGGAGAACTCAATTTTACGATTTTGAGGATAAAACTTGATTTTACGATTTTAGCGGGAAAACTCGATTTTATGGTTTTGACAAGAAAAATCAATTTTGCGGCTTTGAGGGAAAAACTCGATTTTACTTTTTTAGGAGAAAGCCGATTTTCCGATGGAAACTTGATTTTACGGTTTTGACGGAAAAACTTGATTTTAAAGTTTCGGAAGGAAAACTCGATTTTAAGGTTTCGACGAAAAAACTTGATTTTGCGATTTTGATGGAAAACTCGGTTTTACGGTTTTTATGAGAAAACTTGATTTTGCGGTTTTGGCGAGAAAACTCGATTTTGTTGTTTGGCCAGAAAACAACACAATTTTGCGGTTTTGACTGAAAAAACTCAATTTTATTGTTTTGGCGAAAAAAACACAATTTTGTGATTTTGACGGGAAAAAATAGTTTAGAAAAACAAAATGAAGTTGTAATTTCTTAATTTCTTAAATCTAAACATTTTGGCTATTTTAGTTGCTCAATGTCGAGAGGATCCAGCCCATTTTTTGCCCATGGCCGATTGAGTTTCGCGCATTTACACTCATTTTAATTTGTTTCAATATGGATCTGTCTATATTAGCCAGTAACAATATGAACACAAACCAGCATCCGCCCTTTTGACATCTCTAGTTGGATTCGTTATGGATATGAAAGTTACACGTATTTTACATATATTTTAAATCTGAACAGAATCGGATCTGAGATGAACTACTCCAAACCAAAAATTCTTAAATACCAATTGGATCTAAATGTTTAAGATCTCAAGGACCCGGCCTAGATGTGATAATGCATCTGTTGCTCTTTTCGATAATTATGTTATCAAAAGTTCATGTTGCTCTTTTTTAATTGGTTACTAGAAGGTCTATACATTTTCTTGGGTTTTAAGATGATTTTATATTGTTAGTTGATACTAGTTTTATTTTATTTATAAGTTAAGAACTTGGTTAACAATATTTTGTTTGTTTTGCAATTTTAGTGTATCTAATTTGAACATTAACATGAACTGTAAAAGTTATTTGTAACGACTATATTTATATTTTATTATTTGTCGAAGAAAGGTTAATAATATCTGCTTCTATGTCTAGACCAAACACTAATTGCACATAGACACGTCACACGTGAAGATTTTTTTGAGAAAAGACACGTGAAGATTCCAAAACAACATTCTTCCTGCTTTACCATAAAGCTATAGATCCATTGGAAGTTGGAAACGTTATTGAATACTAGTATTAACTAAGCTATTAAAAACACTAGAAAAGAATGGGTATCTCAAAGGTTTGTTGTTTTATGGTTAAATTTTCAATATCGAAACTGTTGAGCTTCAAAACGTTTCTCTCAGGAAAATCTCCAATGGCTGAAAGTTCAGAGAAGACAAAGCTAAGCCTGAGACTTCTAATAGATGAGGAGAAGAACAAGGTTGTCTTGGCTGACGCTGGTAAAGATTTTGTTGATGTGCTCTTTAGTTTTCTCACGTTACCAATGGGCACTATTGTCAGATTGCTCGAGAAACATCGAACGTCGCCTCAAGTTGTTATAGGATGTTTTAACAATCTTTACAACAGTGTCTCAGACATGGGTCTTGAGAGTTTTCAGACAGAAGCATGTAAGCAAATGCTACTGTATCCCAGGAGTGTGAATCATGAAAAGTACATGAAGATTAAGTTGAGAATAGATGACACAAAGGCTATCAAGTACTTTGTTTGTAGAGGTTTTGGGCCTTTTGGCTATAGCCAATTCCACCTAAACTTCTATAGCATTTCGAACACCGAGAAATGTGGTTGTGGGGAAATTGTGAACTCCAAGATTGTCAGAGGACTGATGAACCGGGAGGTTGTGATTGAAGAAGATCAAGTTGTCAAAGAACGGATTTCTCGAAATGATAGTGGAGTTTTTGTTAGTTGTGAGGCTTCTTCGTTCATCATTACAGATGATCTTAAAGTGGCGTCGAGTTCTATGGATTATGTGCTGAACACTCTTAGAAGCATGGGCTATTCAAATGCTAACAAGCTCGGTGAAATACTTCTTGATGTCGGTTACAGCGAGGTACTTTTGTCATTATATAGTGATCGTTGTTGTAGTTTTATTCTTGAATGTTTTGTTTGTGTGATGATTCATCACAGGTACTTACTTTGCTGGAATGTTTATTTACCTCGGAATCTCCTTTAACCAACACTTTTCTGAGGAAGCAAAGTTCACTTTTTCCTAAGGATTCTGAGAATCATCCTGGTGATGACACGTGGCTACACTTAAAAGTTCTAATGCTTCAGGATTAATATATAGGGGATAATGACATGTGTGTACCAAAATATGTTGTAATGATCCATCTAAGTATATAATTAACATATATATATTTTATATGATATATAGTTTAATTTAAAAATATTAAAGTATATATATATATATAATCTGAATATATATTAAATGAAAATTAATATTCATATGATATTATGATCATTTGTATCTTTTTATAACAAAAAAAAATAAAAACATTGTTCAAATTTTTTTGATTGTAATGCTTTTACTGTTTTTGTAATTTATAGTTGTTTTTAAAAAATCATAATATAATATGTAAGAATTTTTTTTTTGATTTTTTATTATATGATTAATGTGATTGTTTTATTTTTTAATAATATAAATTAAAAATTTATGAAGAATACAAAATATATTATCAAATCTTTATTATTCAAAACATTAATTGTCACATATATGTTAATTATATTAGGTAATTCTGTATCTTTTATTTAAGGAAAGAATGCTAAATATCCTTTTATGCACTACCAATCAATATGAATGTTAATTTAATAAAAGTATAGTCTGTAATTAGATGGACCAACTTTTTCCTAAGGATTCTGAGAATCATCCTGGTGATGACACGTGGCTACACTTAAAAATTCTAATGCTCCAGGATTAATATATAGGGGATAGTTTGCTAAACTTTTCAAAAATTTATAATACACATCTAAGTACAGAAGAAAGTTTGTTGATCTTCAAACAATAGCTTAACAAAAGTTGTTAAGTATTTATAAATAAATATCAACAACTGTTGTTTAAGTTGTGAATCCACCCACATATAATATGAATATCTCTGTCACTCAATAGTCAATACTTGTTTAGTTGTATCTATCCACTTCCTAAGTTTTTATCATTATCATTGCCACGCATTTTCAACAATCGTGATATGATGATATACGTTCTTCTTCTTTCTATACTAGAATTTGTATGTACAACAAGTTCTAGTACATACCATCTTCTCTGTATATGATATAAATGGTTTTCAACAAAGATCTGATATGATACCATCTTCTCTCTATACATATTGACAAGGAGCAAATCTGGCTACACTATGCAGATTAACAGAATATGCAGTTTCGTAGCAGGATAGATCGTTATCACACTTAAGCTGCAAGATAAACGTATGTTGACATAAAGTTCATATCCATGTAATTAATTAAAAGCAGGCATGAGAAGAAACCTACGTCATTGTAAAGTTCTGAAGCTGTGATTGGCTGTATGAAACTTGTATACCTGAAAAGACCAGAAGAATATATATAATCTGTGACATATATCACTAGGAGTATGAGTTATTCAAATGAAAAAAAATACATACGGGCATGGTATCAAAATCCCTTTTGGCTTAAGAAACCTCTGGGCTGCATCAAGGCACTCAGGAGAGAGTTCATTGTCTCCAAAGGAACCCATCAATTCACTTACCTACAATGAGAGAGAGAGAGGTATTAAACAAGAATGATTCGGATGTGTATACCTTAAAACTAGCACCCAAAATCTGCATTTACTACAATCCCTTCTTCAATTGCTGACTAAAATTCTCAGGTTTCTTTGGACTGACAATTTCTGAAACCATATGTTTTGACTCTTGAGTTACCTTACCTTAGTTGCATTCAGGGCATCTTCAACCTTTAGCCACGATTAAACTGCATTTTTTCCACAACCTCAAGATTGTTCACTAGGTATTTGCCTTTCTCAATTGTTACTACACCACTCCTTCCTACTTGTTGAAAAGCATCGGCAAATCATGTTTCCAACTTGGTAGTCATTCCCGGCGCTAACTGCTGCAACATCAGCAAGCTTATGATCCTCAATATGCAAGCACAAAGGTCCATGGTTACTAACTCCATTCATTCTCATGAGTACTCTTAACGGTATGGATCTTTCACCTCTATGGTCATTGACTTGAGCTCTAAAACAAGAGCGCTTTTGCGGGTTTTTTTGATACCACGAGCAACCAGCAGAAACCACCTGAAGATAAGGCATGATGGTTCAAAAGTAGAGAAGCACATGTAATCAGGCTTTGGTCATAATGGGAATATATGTACCTTAATACCTTCAGTGATAAGGCCATGAGCAAGCACTATAGATATAGTGGAAGTGAAACATCACCAGCAAGTTCATTAGTCTTAGCACCTGCTTGCCTCACAAGTTTCACTCCAACATTCTCCAATGGAAATTCCAACTCAATATACACCACACAAGAAAAGCTGAATAATGGTTTTGACATTTCATCAAGCATCAGAAGCGTGTGGAGCTGTAAAAAGACAGAACCTCTTTAAGATTGACGATCTTGGGAGGTCCGGACTTGTTCTACAACACTACATTTCGACCCAATGTAATGCCCTATAGCTTTGCTACCATATCTGCACCAAACTTCACCACCATCTTACCCATAATAAAAACAAAGGAGAAAGAAAACCTGAAGCTTCTCTTGCTCTCAGAGCGAAATGAGAAGACGAAGATTGCCAAAAGAGAAGATTTTTTGCAAAAAAATCAAGATAATGGAGAGAGTGAGGAAGCCATTGCTGCAAATGACTAGAAGAAGAAGAAGCTGTCAAATGCTTATATTGACCACTAGGGGTCAAAAAAATCTCGACATCTTATTTTTCTATTTAAAAAATAAATTAAAAAAAATGCAAAATAGGAGGAAAAGACCATAAAAGCCAAAAACTTCAATTTAATTACAAATCCAACCACTGAAGTCCACTAACCCGACCTAAACCCGACTCAGATTTGAACTCTTTTTTGGTTCCTCCTATCTTCTTCATTCTTTTTTTTTTCATTTTACAGCAAAAAAAAAAAAAACAAATCAGTCACACATCAATTTTCATTTTCTTATCTCAAATAAATCAACCTAATCTTATTTAATCATTTATGATTTATTCGAAATCAAATTTCATCATCTACGTACGAGATTTAAAAAAAAATAAGAACACTGAATATTAATAGTACAACTAGTAAAACTTCAACTAGTGCAACTAGTACAACTAGAATAAGTATAACTTGTACAACTAAATTGAGTATACCCAATATACGTGGTACAACTATAACTCGAAGAACTAATACAACTTTGCAACTAATATGGTGATCTTTGGTTTTTGTTTTCAGCGTATGAATGATACTAGAAAAAGATGACCTTGAAGCAATGAGATATATTAGTCTAATATTCCTCGGTTGCATGCGTCAAAATCCATGTATAACTAGAACAACTATAACATGTATAATGAATACAACCTTATATTATATGGTTATTTTTAATTTTTGTTTTCAGCGTATGAATGATGCTATAGAAAAGGCTAATGTATAAGCAATGAAAATGTTGGTCTAATCTTCCTAAATGTGTCAAAATATATTAATAATTTATTTATATAACATTTGTTTGGATAATGATTTATTTTACCATTTTTATTAGTTGTACTCTTTATTAAAAAAACTATCTTCATGTTTTTGCCCCGGAAGCCGAAGAAGACAACTTTTCAACCAGAAAAGGTTGTAGTATAAGATCTGGAAGATATGCTCCAAAAGATAATGCATAGGCCATCACGAGTTCGAAAAGGATGCATATGCATTGACGTTTGGTATTTAGACTACAACAATAATAGTTTAACTGGTACAATTGATTTAACTACAATAGTAAGAGTTAGAGTAATCATAATCATATATACAAGAAGAAAATGGTAAAGCTTGCATCTTTGATATAAAAATATAACATACTTATGCCTGTTGTGTCTACAAATTTGATTTCAAATAGTTTTTGATTCTTATGTTTTCAAATTAGTAAAGTCCACTCATAACACTTTTGATTAAATAAAATATATGTTCATAAATAAACAGTGAAAAGTGATAATGATATATATAATTTTCATCATTAGTATATATTTGACGAAGAAAGACGCGGCGAAGAGAAGAGATGTGGTGAAGAAGAATGAAATCGTGGCGAAGAAGAGGAAGCTCGATCGTGGTGTCCATGGTGGGTCATCGTCAAATACAACCAAGCAGGTTCGAAACCGCGAGAGAGAAACCGCATCTTCTCCGGACCATCAAGGCAGTCTTTACTCTTATACTAGTTATACACATTAAAATGAGAATATAAATTGTGTGTCCGTGATTGAATAATGAAAAAATGATTTTATGGTTGAAAAAAAAGTGAGTCCCAGTCGAAAGAGGGAAAAAGAAAAAAAAACGTATGGTTTAGATTAAAAGAGATGTGAGATGATCCAATGGTTGAGAATGTACTTTCATTAAGGATAATATAGTAATTTAATCTTCATTGGTCCATGTAGAATAATTTTGGTTGTGTGAGATTTTTGCCTTTTGGTCTATTTTAGATTAAAGTCCATCTAGGGGTGTCAAAATAAGTTAGCTCTCAGCTCAGCTCACAGTGAGCTCAGATATTTCATGAGCTAGCTCAACTCAGCTCAGCTCATTTATAATATGAGCTTTAATATGTAAACTTGAATTTAGATCATCTAGATCATGAGTTAAATGAACTAACTCACGATCTAATATTAAAAAATATAAAAAATATTTAAATAACTTCTATAATATTATTCCAAAGTTAGATATTAAAAAATCCAAAACATTAATATTAAATAAAACCAACACTTAAAAAATAAATTAAGTTAAACCAATAATCCAAATATTCCTTAGTGAGAGTCTTGAGACAATTCATCTTCAAAGTCTTCATCTCTCTAAATCATAAAAATAAAATAAAACATTTATAAATTTAGGATCAACAAGGTTTGTGAGAAAGATGATAGGGTAACATGAGTTTATATAGAAGAGTTAGATAATTTATATACATATTTTTAAATAATTTCTATTTTCTTTCTTTTAAAAGGTTATAGATATTTAATTCTATATTATTTATCTATGTTTTAAATTTTAATTTTAAAAAAGATAAATATGATTAATATAGAAATTATTTTTTTCACATAAGAAAAATAGAAATTATCCAATATATATATGTAATTGTAATTATAAAAATGATTAAGCTCGTGAGTTGGCTCGTATTTATTAAAGCTTGTTCATATAACCCATGATCTAATTTTAGCTCGATCAATAAATTCATTTATCAAATGAACCTAAAAAATAGAGATCGTATTCGTCGTATTCGTGAAAAATTGAGATGAGGTGTGTCAGCTTTTTACACCCCTTAAGTCCTTGAGCTTCTTTGAGCAAAAGATTTCATTATATCTCTTCTTATATTTATTGTTGGGCCGAGCCTCATTTAGACTGTTGGGCCCTTGAACTCTGAGGCCTGACTATATAAAGGAAACAAGCAGTATCCTTTCCTTGTCTCGCAAGTGTGACGAAGAACACAGTCCCCGCTAAGTTCAAATTCAAATTCATTTCTCCAGCCATGGATCCCAACCTCGAGGTAGATCCTACTATCGTTTTGGTTCTTACTCAGTTTAGTTCTGGTTGTTCATTGTATTTGTCTCGCGCCATGGGAGGTAGCTTGACTGCGACAGACTTAGATTCTCATTTTACTTGTACATCTCTCCGTGGATCGTTTGATTCTGACTTAGATCTCGAGGTAGATCGCTAGATCCTACTGTTGTTTTGATTCTTACTTAGTTTGATTCTGATTGTTCTTTGTTCATCGTAAAGTTCTGTCTCGCGGCATGGGAGATAGCTTGATTCTGTTTGTACTTACTTTTGATTGTAAATCTCTCCCAGGATCGCTTTGGTTCTGATTGTTCTTTGTTAATTGTAAATGTCTCTCTTGCGCCATGTGAGATAGGTTGGTTGCGACAAACTTAGATTCTGATTCTGCTTGTAAATCTCTATATGGGATCGTTTGATTCTGACTTAGATCTCTAGCCACGGATCTCTTTGTTTCTGAGTTACTTGATTGATTGATGATTGTCTGCAGTTTGAAGAGTTGAGTTTGAAGATTGAAAAAACTTGCTCTGCTTTAAGAGGAGTATCAGAGAGTAC